>APFE030495448.1:0-27609 GCA_000404065.3 Pinus taeda | reverse complement strand
TCTCTTTGTGGATGAAACGTTGTGCTCTTCTTCAGTCCGGTGTCCATCAATTACCACAAACATGACCAAAATATCCCAACAAATTGGGTATCTCGATCAGATATAATGGAAGTGGGTAATCCAAAATGAACCCATACGTGCTAAAAGAACAACTTTGTAGTTTGTCCAGCTGTAATCTGTTTGTTACAAGGTATTAAAATACACATTTTGCTGAAACTATCCACAACAACATATAAATAGTCATGACTTTTTCTAGATTTATGCAGTCCCCCAAGAAAGTTAATAGAAACACTTTCCCAAGGATGAGAAGGAACTGGTAGTGGAGTGTACAAGCCTATTTTTCTGTTGTTGGGCTTGCTTTTAGCACACATGGTACATCTTCTTACATATCTAGAAAATGTCTCATTCATTTTTGGCCAATAACAAAATCTTTGCAGCTATGCAATTGTTTTACTTACACCGAAGTGACCTGATATTAGAGAAGTGCGTGCTTCTTGAATTATTTTTACTCCTTCAGTTTGTGGAATACATAATTGTTAGGTCCCTATACTACTAGTGTAACCCTTTATTGTCATTAGTACAACCTCCTTATTATATTGTTGTGCCCATGTATTCTCCATATTATTATTATTGTGCCCCATAGAAGCCCACTATTGTTATTATTGTGCCCTTAAATTATTATTATTATGTGGGCTTTGATTATATGATGAATCCTTATACTCCTATATATAAAGGAGGCCTTGTAATTTGTATCATCCAAGAACTATTCATTTGTGTAATGTAAAGGAGGTTTCCCCCTTGAAGAGGTTGAATTCTAAGGCATTGATCTATGTTTTCTATCTTTTGTGAGCTAGTTTTGGTATCAAAGCTTTGGATTCTAGGGTTTCACTGCTCCAAACAAGTCATCGTGGCATTTTCGCTATAACTTATTTTCTACGCCATTTCCAACGCTAAAAACCAAACCATTTGGGTTGAAATCGGTCTGAACCTTGGCTCCAAATTTCAGAGCATTTCATGCTATATTTGCGGAGATATGATCTGAGGAAGTTGGCCTTTTCGCAGACTCTCAAATTACATTCCAAACAGGTGACCTGGGGAAAATAGTCACAATGTTTGTTTTCAGCATCAGATTAAAATTTCATAAGTTACAGAAAGAGGATGGACTGTAGCTTTCTGTGTATAGTTTTCATATCCTAAGGTCAAAACAGTGACACGTGGCACTTCATACAAGTTCGCTCTTCTAGAAAGATATATAATTAGGTCATCTTAAGAGATTGTGCATAACTCTTTCTTGGAGAATATAAATTCGATCAGACTTGTGGCATTGGAAAGGGGAAACAGAGGGCTACTGCAGGTCACAATTTCAAAACTTAAATATTCAAAAATATAGAGTTACAGTCGTTTCAAGATCGAGTTCCTAAAATCACGAAAAAGCGAGATGAGGAAGTTTGATGGCAAGGATCTGGTAAATTGGATACTACAGATGGGGAAATATTTTGATCTACATGGTGTAACACTATTACAAAAGGTATGTATTGAATCTTCATATTTAGAACAAGATCAATTTTTATGGTATAAAGGGCTTTGTTCTCGTAAAAAAGTTGTTACACGGTCAATTTTCAGTGAGGAAATTATAGCACATTATGAGAATAAAAAGTGCAACACCTTTTTTAAAGCAACACCAGTTTCATAACGATAACTTTCCAAAATGATACAAGAGTTGGCCCTTAACATGATAATCTAATTCTTCTACTTGTTTGCTACATCCTTAAAATCTATATCTTGAGCATATTGTTCAATGTACCTTTCATGCAATACCGAATTATGCTTAAGTATAGTAGATGCATTTATGATTGGTCTAGACAACATATCTACAACTTTATTGTGTATGCCCTTTTTATATCTAATGACAAGATGAAACTGTTGTAGAAAACCCATCCACCTATAGTGTCTTGATTGCTGCAACTTAGTTTTGGAGTGTAAATATTGAAGTGGTTGATGATCATTATGTATAGCTGTCTCTTTGCCCATTAAATAATGTTTCCAATTTTTCACACTTTTTACTAATGCATACAATTCCTTATCATATGTGGGATAATTAACTACTGTAGAATTAAATTTCTCAAAATGATAACATATGGGTTTACCGTGTTGCATCAACACTTCTCCCATGGCATAGTCACTGGCATCTGTTTCAATCTCAAATGGTCTTTGAAGATTGGGCAATGCTAGTACTGGTGGTGTACTAATCTTTTCTTTTAAGGTGTTGAAGGCTTTCTGCTATTTTCCTCCCCACTGAAACACCTTATTCAATCCGGTTAAAGCATGTAAGGGAGGTACAATCAAGAAAAAGTTAGCAATAAACTTTCTCCAATATTGTGTTGCTCCTAAGAAGCTTCTAACTTCTGCAGCAGATTTGGGTTTAAGCCAGTTTACAATGACTGCAACCTTAGAGGGATCTATCTTCAATTCACCACCCCCTACAATATGACCCAAATAATTCAAATATGTTTTGCCAAATTCACATTTTGAGAACTTAACATAGAGATTTTTTTTTTTCAAAACATCTAGAGTCTGCTTGACATGCTTCAAATGTTCTTCCCATGTTTTACTAAATATAAGAATGTCATCTAAATATACAATGACAAAATCACCAATAAAAAGTATGAGTACATCATTCATTACTCTCATGAATGTAGCAAGAGCATTAATTAAGCCAAAAGGCATAACTAACCACTCATACAATCCCTTCTTTCTTTTGAAAGTAGTTTTCCATGCATCTTGTTCTGCAACTCTAACCTAATGGTAGCCACTATGTAAATCCAACTTGAAAAAATAAACAACTTCTTTTAACGGATCTAATAGATCATCTATGCGAGGAAGGGGATAACGATTTTTGTCGTTGTCTTATTCAGTGCTCGGTAATCAATACACATTCTCCATGAGCCATCTTTCTTTCTCACCAAGACAATAGGAGACCCACATGATGATGTGCTAGGTCCTATGAACCCTTTCTCGAGCAGCTCTTGTACCTGCTTCTTGATTTTTTCATTCTCTAAAGTAGACAACCTGTACATTCCGATGTTAGGAAATGGAGCATCTTGTTGCAAATTAATATCATGTACTATTTCCTTTTTGGGTCGCAGACTTTTAGGATCTTGAAATAGTAGATCATATTCTGAAACAACTTTTTCTAAATCAGCTTGTGGTTTAGCATTACAACCCTCAAATATACTAGTTTTATCAAGTTTCTTTTCCTTTACAGCCATCAGTAAAAATTGTTTGCATGAATTTACAATTCTTTTCGTCTGCCCTGAATTTATGAGAGTATAATTATTCTTGAGTTTATGAGCTCTTACAATATATTTGACTCCATCTTTAATGAGCTGAGTTTGTTTTCAACTCTATAGAAAATAGCTTTCCTATCATATAAGTAACTACTTCCTAAAAAAAATCCACATACATCCAAAGGAACTATATCTAACTCAACCTCGTCTACAAATGTTGACCCAAAAGAAAACTTAAGTTTACATTGTCTAGTCACTTGTAGCTTTGCTTTATCACATAACCAACCTAATGGATATGGCTTCTTGTGAGGTGTGGTTAGTAATCCCAGCTTCTTTACAATCACTTCAGAAATTAAATTTACTTGTGAGCCACTATCAAACAAAGTATCAATCTTTTGATGCTTGGAAATAACTCAAAAATGAAAAAGCTCATGCCTTTCCCTCTCATTTTCTTCATTATTAGTAGATTTTGTAGAATTACTAGTAGATGCTTCAGAATTTTTGCCTTTTATACCTGTGGTTGCGATTGTTGTTACATATTCTGAGTCTGACCCCAAATACTTTTGAATAGCTGTAACAGTCTTCTTCCTTTTTCCATCGAACTTCTTGGGTCTCAGCTCTGGATGCAGGATCCAACAGTGTTGATCGTCATGTCCATCCTTCTTGCAGTGAGTACATGAAGGCTTTGTCTTTTGTATAGCATTCGTCTCCCTCCCTTTCCATTGTTGTTTTCTCCTTTCCTTGATTTTGCTTGCAGTGGGTTTTGATGATCCCCCGACTTCTGAGTTCAGATTCTTGCCTCTAGTCTCTAGATGTGTAGCCTGAACAGATACCTCATCTATGCTAGTGGGATTAAACATGAGAATGGTATGTCTTAGATAACTATGTAGACCACCTATCCACTTCAACAGAGTTTTAGGTGAGTCTAAATAAATTCCTATAATCAAAGCTCTATTCCTAAATTATTAAGTGTAGCCTTGTACACTTTGCCCTTTTAATTGGTGAAGAGTTTGCCAACTCATCATGGCTTGCTGCATATAGGCTAGTGGACAGAATTGCTTTTTAAATG
This sequence comes from Pinus taeda, assembly GCA_000404065.3. Lineage (NCBI taxonomy): Eukaryota > Viridiplantae > Streptophyta > Pinopsida > Pinales > Pinaceae > Pinus > Pinus taeda. The sequence continues at coordinate 23,253 of APFE030495448.1, read as the reverse complement.
TAGAAACAAATTCACTCCAGGCAAAAAGAACTTTTCCATGCTTATTCATGTCAACTTGTTTCCTGCCTTCCCACCATACCAAGGTGGTGCCTCCAAAGCATAGGCTGGCCAGCTGAATCTTATTTTTGTCTCAGTCAATGCTCTGCACCATAAAATACACATTAATCTGTCTAATCCAATTATCCAACTTCTCTGCATTCAACTCTCCATCATATATCGGCAAATCAAATTTAACGTCTAATTTAATCAAAGATGTTTTCTTTTTATTTTCAGGGCTATTAGGAGGTGTGGGTGACTTTCCTTCTTTCCCTTTTACTTTAGAATGGTAACGGAGGAGACATTTTTCTACACATTTATTTTGTTTGGAGTTTGTTGAATTTTCTTCTCTACCTTTCTTAAATTCTCTATACATTTTCTCCACCATGGATCTCATGGTCATGAAACTCTCCATGAATTGGGAGTCTGATTCCAAGGGACTTTCTTCTGAAATTTTCACCTTAGGGTAGACTCTTCCAATTTCTGGATTAGCTTCAACCAATTCTTCTTCTCCTAATTTAAGCTTTGATCTAGTTAGCATTCAACAGCAAAATCTAGCACAAGCTTGTCTAACCATAATAACCTAGAGCTCTGATACCACTTGATCTAGAATTGATCCAAGACAATTAATTAAGGTATTATAGACTCATGTGCATGGATGTGTCTATGTTATTTTATGCAACAGATAGATAATATTGTGAAATACATAGACGCTGAAGCAGTTAAAGAAGGCACAACAGGCAAACATATAAATGCAACAAGTTTAATAAGTATTTCACCCAATACTCCTGGGTTACATCTCCTGGTCTAGTCTTTAGTGGTGGCATCTCTATTATGTTTTAAAAGCAGAGTTTTTACAACAATGAGCTCATACATGACAGGCATATACATAGGAGTTCACTTGAACCTCTCAAGCCTTCTCTAGAGTACACAGACTCTCTGACTCCCTCTGGCTCTATCTGGCTCGATGCTGCCTTTGCTTCCGCGGGTCAGCTTGACTTCTTCTCTGTTCTCTACTCTTAGATTTCTCATCTCACTTGTTGTTTTTCTGCTTCCCCTTCCCTCTTTGTCAGTTCGTGTCTTTAAATCCAATTTTCTTTCTGACTGTTCATTTCCACTTCCTGACTTTCTAGTTCTCCTCCCTCTGTCAATTTGAATTCCTCTGTTTTGTGTCATCATCACTGTGTAACACCTCACAGGGAGGTGGGCACATGTTTCATAATGAACTAAGTGACAATTCTCTTGGAAATGTTTGAATGGTTGTTAGTACCATTTGCTCCAAGATTTTCCCGTGAAACACAAATCTTTGCCAACTCATCATCCATGTCGGACTTCAAACCTTATACAATTCGGCCTATTTACCCTATTGAATCCAGTCATCCATCGGATCGCATTTCCACTGTCTCCATCATATCAGGCAGGTAAGTAGCATGATGTTTACCCATCTGATGTGAGTAGTTTTCTCTCTTTTCCATCGGACGCATGGCACCCAATGTGTGGCATTGGGCGGGACTCGGTTGAAACCGTTTACCGCTCGAAGCCTTTCTGACATCCTGCTGGTTTTCGTGTGGGACCCACCTTTGGTGGAATCGGTGTGATATCCGTACGGTTTTATGACTTTTCAGTTTCGGGTCGGTCATGGCTTTTCCTTCATTGAGGGGTTTTCTCGACGATATCCAATTAGTGACTTGTCACTAATCGCATATCAAAAACCTCCCCTGTTTCTCAAAAAGACCTCCCATTTCGCCAATTCATGACAGTGCGCATTACCATGGGCCAACGGTCTGCGCACTTGACCAAGGGTCCTCGTTGCTCCATGCTGCTCACAAATTACAATTGTTCCGAAGATATTTCTGATAAGCTCGACCTTTGTAAGTCTTTGAAACTTTGGCATGAATTCTTCAGAGTTATGAAAACTTAGAGAGTGTTTTAGGATCCAATTCAGATCAAAACTACAATGGGTATTCATATAGTGATGCTTCCTACTAACCAGCCTATGTTAGTAGTTAAATAGAATTACTAAGAAGTGCATTTAAATGATGGAAAAACCAAAAAACATCGGCACACAAGACTTTGTTTCATATGCCCTTGGGACCTCCCATGATGCGATAGGTAAAGGTTAGGCTCTGACACGAATGCAAAGTTATAGAAAAAACACAATATAGTTCACATTGGTCAAATGAATTTACAAAATGCACATAATATAGTTCACATTGGTCAAATGATGGTACATATAAGAAAGCGTATTTCATCATAATTCGCCAAAATCAGACAATACAATTTAAATATTTTTGGTTACTTAAACTACATGTTTGAATGGATAAATGGATTTATAACTCTTGAAAACCCTAGAGCACTCGAATTATGCAGATTAAACAATTTAAACTCAAGTTTTTAAAATTCTTTGTCAAATTTTTATTAAAACTAATCAGAAAAATTGTCATGAAAGATGTCATGTTGTCTATAAGTTAGACTACACCCATATATATATGGAAAGTGACTTATAAATATACAATAACTAAGTTTCACACATAATCAATTAATTGAGAGAGTATCTCAACCACACAACAATATAAGACTATTAGTTGGAGGGAATCTCATAACCAATTAAGTAGGCCTAAAAAAATTCCTAGAATTAACACACATAGATGCAAGTGGGAATTGCTTGCTTTAACATGAACAACTATCATATGAAGTGAGTTATGATAGTCTATTTACATACTAACACAACCACATTAAAAATATTAATGTCTCTATATTCAAGCTTCTGTGATCCATAATGAATTAAGCACAGTCTTTCGGTAGAAATCACATAAGAGAAATTTTTTATCGATGCATTTCGAATCAACAAGTGTGGTTCATCACTAAGACCAGATGACCATGGAAAAGGCTTAAATAGAGATCCTTTGTCATGGTCTGCCTCTTCATCTAGTACACTTGTTGGTTCAAAACGCGTCGGCCAAAAATTTCTCTTATGTGATTTCTACGAAAAGAATTTGCTTAAAAATTAATTTCATTTGTATAGCCCAAGACTTCATGAACATATAACTAAAAAACCTATTGCAACAAAAATATTATTATTAACTATTGCAACAAAAATATTATTATTAGGTTTAAAAATATTAATGTGGCTGATATAGCCCAAGGCTTCATAAATATATAACAAAGAAAACTATTGTAACAAAAATATTATTATTAAATATTGCAACAAAAATATTATTATTAACTTTGATTTTAATTAACCGTTAAGAATCCGAGGCAATGATAAAAAGAGGAGCGTTGAAGAGCTTCTATCCTTTACAACCAAAATATAAGACAATTTTTCTAAATTTAAGTACGCTTTGAAAATCGTTAGGAAATTGGTGGGGGAAGCCACCTTGTAGGAATATAATTTTTTTAATTTATTAAAAGTCAATGCAACCTAACAACCATAGAGGAGCATGCATATACAGAGCCTATTCCCTTGAAAATCAATCTAAGATGTCAATTAAAAAATATAAAAAATCAAAAGATTTCCATCCACCTTAATATGAAATAACATGCCTTTGGCTAATTCAAAATCTCTATAATAAAGTACTCTAAATCCTGCAGCATGAGAAGTACAGCTTATTTCAAATGCATAAAACTTTTCAAGAAGAAAATTTTAATGTGAGATTGTGTCCAAATATGATGTGATACTCATGATTAGTCTACAATCCACTAGAGATTGGGCAGCGTTAGAGCCATCTGCAGATTCATAAGAAGTTCTTTATTCAGATGACAATGCAGCTATCAATGTTACTCAAAGCATAATACAATAAGCAAACACAGAGTTCATTGCGGGTTAGTTGAAGATGCAGAGCATTGAATTCGTCGACAATTCTAAAGATATCTGTAAAATATAACGTTGTGGGAATCTACTCTCAGCAAGCTCAATTACTGAAGCACATGGGATTATTGTTATTGAAACACGATAATGGGTGTAGGTGTATCTGATGAGAAAAATGAGCAGACTGTAATGGTTATGCTTCCCATTAGGTTTGATGAGAAAATGACTGCGATGCTTCGCATTAGATTGGAAGGTGCATGATAAGTAGTTGACTTTGATTTTTATGTTAGAATAATGGAGTGTTTGGAATTGTGATTTGTTTGGTCGATGAGTTATACTCTTAGTTTATTGACTTTTTAGTTAGGGTTATGAGTTGGTTTTTTTATTATATGTGTTATATTTTATTTTTTTATATTAAAATTTTATGATTTAGAATGTTTAATATTGGTCATTTTTTATATATGTGATATGAGATGTTTGATTAATTATTTGGATAATAGAGTGTTATCTCACGTTTAAGATTTGTGAATTTTTATATATGTAATGTTTGATTAACTATGTGGGTAATGGAGTGTGATCACATATAATGTGAGAATGTGTAGTTTATTTTATTTTTGTATTTTTCATTTTTATATGGTTTTTTGGGTGCAATTTGATTTTGGCGTTAAAGTAGTTGGGACCATGTGGTTGGATCAACGATACCTATGATATTGGCTCGGATCCACTAGTGGATCTTGCATACATTGGATGGGATGGCTAGCTTGAGAGTGATTTGATGATTAGTCACACACCATAGCTTCATAGCAAATTAGGACTTTAAATTTTAATAACTTGTACATCACTATTTCCACTCAATTTATTCAAAATTTCATTGTCTAGAAGCTCTTAGAAAAAAGTTATAGCAAAAACTTCACGATGTCTTGAATGAGCTAGCTAAACAACTAAAGACTAAGATCACAAGCTTTAATACAAATGTAATAATCTAAGCAACTTGAAAGTGACAAAAGATCAATCATTATAATTTTATGCTCCACATATAGGTTTTGAACAAAGGGAATCAAACTAACATTATATTTTTTAGTGCAACTCATGGCAAGAAATAATGAACTTTGCATCAAGTGGTTATGGAAGAACTTTGGGTTGGCTTTAATATGCTAGCATGGGTGTCACTTCATTTTTATCTTGGATCTAAAGTAATTAGTTATATTAATCAAATGTTCCTTAATCACACTATAAATGTGCTTGAATTGTTGAAGAAATTTGGTATGGAAGATTGTAAACATTATTTTATGGCCATGGAACTGAATTTGAAACTTTCAATATTTGAAAATATGGAATTGGTTGATAGTACTAGGTATAATAAATTGATTAGAAGCCTCTAAGGGAAAAATGGAATTAGGCAAAAAAAAATACTAAATTCATTTATGTTGGTCTTCCTTACCGGAAAAACAAAAACAATTCACTTTCATATGATATTTTGTAAGATAATATCATCTATTGCAAAATATAAACAAAAGTTACTAACTCTTTAGTATAAGTGTTGAAGATATCAACTTAAGAAGCAACCTATAAAATTAGACTCGGATTTTTCAAGATCTTAGTGTAATTCAACAATCTAGTCCCCTCATCTAAAATTAATGAGCAAAAGCCAATTAACAATAAAGATCACCACTAATTTGCATCTACAGCAAATATCACTTTATCAAATCTCTCAATTATCAGAAACATCATCAAACCCAAATTTTGTTTATCTAAATCAAATTAATTACAACACTGGAATTAATTTTCTTATAATTAACTTTCATAAAAATTAAATTAATTTTTTAATTAACTGTTACAACATTGAAATTAATTTTCATGAAAATGAAATTAAATTTTAAATTAACTATTAAAAAAAATAGTTTATTTTTCAAAACAAAATTTAATATTTTTAATGGTTTATTTTTCGAAACAAAATTTAACACAGTCTATTAAAAGCATTGCAGAAATACATGGAGCATCAAGTAATTTTTCTGCTTTACTATAGATCTCATTTTACAAAAATAACTTGTAATTCCATTCATAAATGTCAAAGAAAAAACGATTATTTTTCACCATTTATGAGAATTATTTGTGGAGGGTTTAAGCATAGGCCAATAAAATAGTTAAACATAACAGTTTCTCGTTTTCGTCAAGATACACATAATTTGATGGGTTCAGTCATCATCCTCAGAGCTATCGCTGACGTCAAACGGTAATTTCAGGGACTACGGGTTAAAATCTCGCCCGTGTTTTCCTTGTATGTAAGTGCCGTTATTGGAGATCTCATTACCCACTTTCTCAACTCAGAACCGTTGAAGCATTAGGTGTAATCCTTGCCAGCTATTCTCCTGTAACTAAGAGAACATTTGTTCAAGTTTATCATCCTATGATTAACGTCACCATCGTCATGCTCATACAATATCATCATTGTAATCATCATCATGGTCATACTACCCACTATCATCATAGTAATCGTCATACTGCCCAATGTCATCATAGTCATACTGAACAGTATCATCATAGTCATACTGCCCAATATCATCATCGGGCTGAACAGTATCATCATCACCACACTACCCAATATCATCATCATGATCATAGTCATAGTCATCGGCCATCCATTCATCATCGCCATTGTCATTTGGAACGCAAACAAAAACGGAAAATACCACAGGTGTCAGATCTCTGATTACACAGGCCTGTCATACAGAAGGTCGTACCAGTGTTAGTTGGAGATCTTAATGCCAACAGTATGGGTGAACGATAACGGAAATACAGAGGTGTGAAGCGTAGTAATAGAAAATGGGCGGCACAAGCTAGTTATCGAAAAAACGATCCTGAGAAATCGAAAATGTCGGTCCATCTTGGAACTTTTCCGACAGCAGAGATGGCTGCAGTTGCGTACGACGCAGCAGTCTTGATCCTAAGGGACGAGTCACGTGCCAATCGTCTGAACTTTCCAGAGTATTCTCCTCACATAAAAAGCATAGTAGAAGGATGAAGGAGAAAAGCCTTTTACCATGCTTTTGATGTGAGGAGAATAATCTGGAAAGTTCAGACGATTGGCACGTGACTCGCCCCTTAGGACCAAGACTGCTGCGTCGTACGCAACTGCAGCATCTCTGCTGTCGGAAAAGTTCCAAGATGGACCGACTTTTTCGATTTCTCAAGATCGTTTTTTCGATAACTAGCTTGTGCCGCCCATTTTCTATTACTACGCTTCACACCTCTATATTTCCGTAATCGTTCACCCATACTGTTGGCATTAGGATCTCCAACAACACTGGTACGACCTTCTGTATGACAGGCCTGTGGAATCAGAGATCTGACACCACATTTAATGAAAATACCACGTACCATCTACTCATCATCGCCATTGTCAATTGAAAGGCAAACAGAAATGGCAATATGCTGTCCACCTGTAATGAAAATACCACCTGGAACTCTATCATTGGGGATAAGGTAGTACTTAAAATTGTGGTCTAGAAACATCTGGTACTCGTCAAATGTGACCTTAAGAAACCCCTGTGGATCACAAACATGAACCTCTCTGTCATGGGTGGATCAAGTGTTTCCAGATAGTAAGGCGTCCCCACTACATTAAGTTTTGTGGATTTTATAAGTCGGGAGTCTAGGAAGATGCATCGAACACATGTATTCCCAAGCCAACTTGTCGCATAAGTATTCTATCACTACCACATAGAGCAATGAATCTAATATGAAGACGACTACGGGGCTTCATCTCAGTTTGCCAGCGAATTCTTTCATGGTGTTTGGAATAGATTTTCAGAGTAATTTCATCTTTCCAACCAGTTTTGCCATAGTTACACATCGACATATCCCTATGTCCTGGAAACAAAAAGACACGAAGATCAGTTGTTTCAATTGTCTCCTCCGCTTTCCAATCAAGCCTGACGGTATTTACTTATAAACCACAACAGCGGAAAGTTGTAGGAAGCAAGTAAAAATGTGTCGAATAACTAGGGAACAAACAGTTGGCAACCTTACAATTATTTGTTTACCAACTAGTGAAGAAGATTTGAGATTGGAATTTACTGCAAGAAAGTGATGGTCTATGTTCAAGGAAAAGCATCAGGAATGTTACAGTCTAAATTTTCTTTTTTTAGGTGGCATTTCAGTATTAATGGTACATCAACTACATAATAATAATTTTACTAATATTGTTGATATTCTTTTTGAGTGGTCTATGAACTACATCAAGGCAGTAGATGACCAAGTTACCAGGGCTTTGATTTCTGATCGCATTGTTTATGATATGGATTATGATGATGAATAATGACTTCACCAATTCAATAATAATATTGCAGATTTGATGGCAAAGAAACTAATAAAAGTACCAAGATGTTCTTGAGGGAGTTCTATTTATTTATCTAGTGTATCCAGAACTCTTTCAAGAACATTTTGGGTAATTTTATTAATTTCTTTGCCATCACAATCTGCAATATTATTATTGAATTGGCTAAGCCAATTTTTCATCATCACAATCCATATTGTAAACATAGCTATCAGAAATCAAAGCCCTGGTAACTTGGTCGTCTATTGTCTTCATGTAGTTCAACAGTACTAGTCAAATTATTATCATCTACTTTACTTACCATTGGTATTGGAATGCTGACTAAAGAAGCCAGAAAATATAGATTGTAACATTCCCAGTGCTTTTTCTTGAACATAGACCATCCCTTTCTTCCAGTAAATTCCAATCTCCAATCTTTTTCATTAGTTGGCCACCAAATATTTGTAAAGTTGTCAATTGTTTGTCTCCTTGCTATTCTGGGCATTTTTACTTGCTTCCTGCCAGCTTTTCGTTGTTGTGGTTTATAGGTAAATCCCTTCAGTCCATTGATCTTCACAGCAAGAACACTTCAATGAACTCTGTGACTAGAGTTACCCCATGAAGCAATGTACATATCGGAAATAATTGAGAATATAATTCTACTACGTCAGACATCTTTCGCTAGTTTTCTCCAAAACATCGACCAGTTCTTGCGGGTGGATTTCTAAAGAAAAAGAGAGTCTTGTGGGTGGATTTATCAAACAGAGAAAGCTTTCGATGCACAGAACGAACTGACCTCTATATAAATATATACCGGAGATGTGTTTAATACCCATAAAAACCGAGATGTGTTTAATACCCATAAAGATGGTATTATTCGTTGTTGAGCAGATTACGAATATATACCGGAGATGTGTTTAATACCCATAAAAATGGTATTATTCGTTGTTGGGCAGATTACGAATATATACCCGAGATGTGTTTAATACCCATCAAAATTCCATGAAACTATTTCGGTGTCTTCTGCAAATAGCTCGATATATTTTCCTCCTCTAATTGATTCAATCGGAATGCTTTGAAACTTTCGGTATGGATTTTCATCTTCATCTCTAGGAACTATTATGAAAGAATTATTATTGCTGTTAAAACGTATGTATTCAACGTCCATTAGATTTTCGCATGTAGGCCGAATAGAATAATATCTTACCCGTCAACTTTCGAATTTTCAGGCGGCTGAAATAATTCATGGATAACCAGCCAGGCATACACCTTCGTATTGTTTAACTCTTAGCGATTGTTCGACTTACACGAGGCACAGGGTTTTGACAACCTTTTATCATCCACGGAATGATCTCCTCTGGAATGTGAAGCATCTGGAATGCCGAAGGTCCCTTGGGCTTGGGCAGCATCTGGCGATTGGTTGTTCATCTGGTTGTTGAAAGAAGGTGAAGGGGCATTTGTTCAAAAGCAGATTGTGTGAGAAATAGTAAGATCACAACGTCTTTTATTATAGCTGCGTGTCGGGTTTACGGCTTTGTTTTCCATCTTTTAATTTGTAAATAAATAACTGGCAAACATAACATAGGGTTTTCAAAGTTGAAAATTAAGTGTGTATATTGTCGTAATATATTTTTATGATTGAAAAATATAAACTTGACCAAGATTACAATTTTTTTTAAATGATAGAAAAATATTAAAAATGAAAATATATATCATATTGATTTAGTTTAGTCATTAATTTTATTATAATGATATAATGGTTGCCATTTTATATTCAAGATATGTAATTGGATACATTTAAGTATCTAAGAAATTTATTTGGAAAAGTAAGTATTTCAAAATGTAAAGTAAATGAAAGTACTAATTAAATTCGTGAATATTAATTTAAATAAAGTTATTTGTTTTTTTAATTAGTTGAGATTCATTTTAAGGCTGAAACTACTAAAATCATTTAATTTCTTTTTACTATAAAAGTGTTTTGCATTTTAAGATATTTGATCCCTCTAGGTGCTTGGTAGATCCAAGATAGATCTAAATCAGTTTAATTTTCACACTTAAATAGACTAAAACAAAATTAAAATACTTATTTTTGAGCCAAGAGACCCTATATCTCCACTATTGGTTAGATTTCAAGTATGTTGAAATAGTATTTTCAACTGCAGTCTCAGTCCTTTGCCATACCCTCCAATGATGTATCCCCCATTAAACAGCTGCAGCTCCAGCCCTTGCCTTAATTCACCATTACAAAGTGATTTATTACGAAATGGTGGTCATTCACAGAATGGTGGTAATTTATTACAGTTGGTAAAAATAGTAGACACAGGTTCTGCAGACATGGAGAATGTACCACAACATCTAGAAATTTCAGGAATTAAACTTATTTGTCAGCCCCTCCATACCTTGTTTTAATCTCTGGTCTTGTCATAAAAATTTCAAATAGTTTTTTTTTTTGTTCACTCAATCTTTTTTTTGGTTTCCATATATGAAATGTAATGTTTTTTTTCTTTCTGAGTAGTGTGAGCTAACGAGAGACAAAGTGCTCTTTGTAATGAGTAAGAGTATAGAGATAGTTTTTTTTTTTTTATAATACGCAGCAACGCATATGTATGAATGAAAAATTTACACACACCAGTGTAAGATATTTGCGCTGAAATAGAGTGTTTTGTAGATGCACAGCAGTGCGGACAAAACAGTGCAAAGTGCAGAGGCAGCAATGCAAAGACAGTGTGTTGATTTTAAGAGGAGACAGAGTATTTTGCTTTCTATAATGTACAACAGTGTAGACACAGTAATGTAATTTTTTTTGAGAGAGTGAAGTTTTTTAACTGCCTCTTAAGCAGCCTTGTTGTAATTCCTCTGTTAGAGGAAGTATTGTTAATGAATACAAAGTCCCTTTTGTTGTGCATTGTTGAAACTCTGTTATCAGAAAATATTATTTTTGTTTTGTTGCGTAAAAAACAGAGTGTTGCTGAAACAACAGTTTTGCGTTGCTGAAACACCGTATTCCGCAAATGATTTATTTTTTTTAATTTCCTGTGTTAAAAACAGAGTATTATTCTCTGTTTGTCTATTCTGGAATTATCAGAAATTCCCAACATGGTATCAGAGCTTGTCCAGGCTTTTTCAAGGTGTCAAAGAAGTGAAGGAACTTGCTGCAGCAGCTTCTCCAGCAGAGTGAAGATATTCAAGAAAGGATGTAGGTATTTCCCAGATTAGTTTTATGTGTTGCTGTTGAAGACAGACAGTGATTTTTAAATACACACTCTGTATTTTGAAGCATAGTTTAGAGTGCAAGAATGGCTAGCTCCAGCACCAACACAAGCACTAGCATGAGTATGTCTAATACTCAGCTCCCACAATTTAATGGGAAAAGCTATGACTATTGGGCAATAACCATGAGAGCCCTATTTGCCTCACAAGATCTATGGGAATTTGTTGAATATGGGTTTGAAGAACTAGCAGATGAAAATGAGTTTAACAGATTAACTCAGGCAGAGAAAGATCTGTTGAAGAGCAATAGGAAGAAGGATTCAAAAGCCCTCGTATTTTTGTATCAAGCAGTGCATGAGAGTGTGTTTCCAAGGATAGCAGCAGCCAAGACATCCAAAGAAGCATGGAAAACTCTCAAGACATCCTATCATGGCATGAAGAAATTAAAGACAACAAAACTACAGTTGCTGAGGAGAGATTTTGAGAATCTTTGCATGAAGGAGTTAGACAATATTGACTCATTCTTCAGACATGTAATTGGTCTGGTCACACAGATAAGGACTCATGGAGAAATTCTTGAAGAAAGGAGGATTGTGGAGAAACTATTGAGGATCCTACCCTCAAAGTTTGATGTGATTGTCACCACCATAGAAGAGACAAAGGATCTTTCAAACTTCTTAGTTGATGACCTACATGCATCACTGATAACACATGAGCAGAGGTTGAGTAGAAATGAAAAATCATCTCTAGAGCAAGCCTTTAAGAACCAGATGTCTTTTGGAAGTGGTAGAGGTCAAGGCAAAGGAAACAAGAGAGGAAGAGGCAGAAGCCAAAACAGAAGTGGAAGAAATAGTCCAGCAAATGCTCAAGGAAGAGGCAGGAATCCAAATCAGAAGCAAGGCCAAGGCAGCAGTCAACAAAGTGGACAACATCATGCTCAAGGACAAAGGTATGAAAAACTGATTGTCCAATGTTATTATTGTAAAAAATATAGGCATTATGCCAATGAATGTAAGAAGAAGCAGCATGATATGAATAATATATCTAGTGCAAATATCACTAGAAAAATATCAGCCAAGATAATGTGCATTTAGCTTGTAACATGGCTGAAACAAACAGTGATGATATATGGTTTCTAGACTGTGGTTGCAGCAACCATATGATAGGAAACATAGCCTTGTTTTCGAAATTAGGTCAAAATGTGAAATCACGAGTCACACTTGGGACTGATAGTAAAATTTATGTTATGGGAAAAGGAGAAGTTAAAATATTTACAAAGAAAGGTGAAAAGAAAACCATAGGAGATGTCTATTATGTTCCTGGAATGAAATGTAACCTCTTGAGTATTGGTCAGCTTGTTCAAAAGGGGTACAATGTTTTCTTTGTGAATGATGTATGCACCATCATGGATAGAGCACCTAGCAAAAGATGTATTGCTGAAGTGAAGATGACAAGGAACAGGATGTTCCCTCTCACAATAAAGACAGATTTGAAAAATAAAGAAGTAATAGCAGCAATGTCACAAGAGGCTTTCCAAAGCGTACCAAAGGATGAAAATTGGTTGTGGCACTTGAGATTTGGACATCTCAACTTTGTAGGTCTTAACTTGTTGAGTAGAAAAAGAATGGTAAGAGGATTACCATTGATAGAGAAACGGGACAGCCTTTGTGAAGGTTGTATCTTGCGGAAACAACATAGAGAAAGTTTTCCATCCGGGAAAAGCATAAGGGTAAAAGCAACCTTAGAGATTGTGCACTCAGATTTATGTGGACTGATGCAAACTCCATCACTAGCAGGAAGCCAATATTTTCTAACATTCATTGATGATTTTACTAGAAAAACTTCGGTTTATTTCATGAAGAACAAAAGTGAAGTGTTTGAAAAATTTTGAAATTTGAAAGCACTTGTAGAAAACCAAAGTGGGCTACATATTAAAGTTCTAATAAGTAATAGAGGAGGTGAGTATATCTCCAAATAATTTCTATGTTTTTGTAGAGAAAATGGAATTCACAAACAGTTTACCAAAAGGTACACTCTGCAGCAAAATGGAGTTGCTAAAAGGAAGAACAGGTCAATCATGGATATGGCAAGGAGCATGTTGAAGGAAAAGCATTTGCCAAATGATTATTGGGCTGAAGGTGTACATTGTGTAGCATACATTTTGAATAGATGCCCTACAAAAGCAGTGATGAACAAAGTGCCGGAAGAAGCATGGAGTGGGAGAAAGCAAGGAGTCACCGACATGAAAGTTTTTGGATGTGTGGCTTATGCACACATTCCAGATTAGCTAAGGAAGGAGTTGGACAGCAAAGGGGAGAAATGTATTTTCATTGGATAGAGTGAGGAATCCAAAGCTTACATGTTGTATATCCCATCTACCAAGATGTTTTTTGTGAACAGAGATGTTTAGTTCATTGAGGAGGAAGCTTGGGATGGAAGCATAGAGAAAATAGTGAATGTTAAAAACTGTTTGTCTCATGATGAAGATGATGAGGAGATGGCTGAAACACATCCCCAAACAGTAGCACCAACACAAGGGCAGCAAGAGACACCCTTGAGGAGAAATGAAACTGCTTCTCCAAGCACACCACGAGGAGGAAATTCAAGTGCTTCTTCAAGCACTTGTACGCCAAATGAAAGAGGTAAGAAGTTCAGAAATTTAAGTGATATTTATGAACAAGAGGCAACAAATGAAGGTATGAATTCTTTGTTTGCTTTATATTGTCATGTTGATGACCATATTCATTTCGAAGATGCTATTAAGGATAGGAAATGGATAGAAGCTATTGATGAGGAGATCAATGCCATAGAAAGAAACAAGACATGGGATTTAGTTGAACTACCAAAAGGAAAGGAAGTCATTGGCGTTAAATGGGTCTACAAGACCAAGAGTAATGCTGAAGGCAAAATAGAAAGACACAAGGCAAGACTTGTTGTCAAAGGATATAAGCAGCAGTTGGGAGAGACTATGAGGAAACTTTCGAAGCGGTTGCTAGAATGGAAACCGTGAGAGGAGTGCTATCCATAGCAACACAAAACAAGTGGTAAGTTTACCAAATGGACGTGAAGTCAGCATTCCTCAATGGAGTGTTAATGGAAGAGTTTTACATTGAACAACCTCCAAGCTATGAAAAGAAAGGCCAAGAGCACAAAGTGTGCAGATTGAAGAAAGCTCTTTATGGGATGAAGCAAGCACCAAGAGCATGGTACAACACGATAGATTCCTATCTACTGGAAAATGGATTGGAAAAGTTTGAGGGATAACCCACCCTCTACATGAAAGAAAAGGATGGTAAAATACTAATTGTTGTGTTATATGTTGAGGATGTTATTTTCACAGGTAATGATGATTATCTCATTGAAAATTTCAAAACAGTCATGAAAGAATAATTTGAAATGACTGACATGGGTTTGCTGAAATACTTCTTAGGAATGGAAGTAGATAAAAATGAAAATGAGATCTTTATCTCACAAGCAAAATATGTAAATGAAGTGTTGGAAATATTTAATATGCAGGACAGCAAGGCAGCAATCACTCCCACAGTGATGGGATTAAAACTCAACAAAGAGGAGAGCAACAAAGATTTTGATCCTAGTTTGTACAAGAGCATAGTTGGTAGCCTTATGTATTTGACTGCAACTAGGCTGGATATTATGCATGCTGCTAGTTTAATTTCCAGATTCATGGAGAGGCCAAAAGAAGCACATTGGCAGGCAACAAAAATAATTCTGAGGTATGTTAAAGGTACTAAAAGGTTTGACATTTTATATAGTGCTTCAGAATGTTTAGATTTAGTTGGATACACTTACAGTGATTGGGCTGGAAGTGTAGATGATTAGAAAAGCACATCCGGTTATGTTTTTCACATGGGTTCAGGAGCTATTTCATGGGCTTCTAAGAAACAACCTATTGTAGCGTTGTCTACAACAGAGGCTGAATATGTGGCAGCTATAGTAGCAGCATGTCAAGCAGTTTGGATGAGAAGGATGTTAAGGAGTTTAGGCCAAGAGTAGGCAAAAGGAATTGTGATTTATTGTGACAATAGCACAGCTATTGCATTATCCAAGAATTTTGTGTTTCATAAGAGAAAGAAACACATTGACACAAGGTTTCATTACATCAGGGAATTGGTAAGCAATGGAGAAATTGTTTTAGTACATTGCAAAACTCAGAAGAAGGTTGGAGAAATTCTAACCAAACCATTGGGACAGAAAGTTTTGAGTTTTTGAGAAAATGTCTGGGTGTGACTGATAACCCAGCAGATGAAACTAAAGGGGAGTGTTGAAATATTATTTTCAACTGCATGCCCAGTCCTTTGCCATACCCTACAATGATGTATCCGCCATTAAACAGCTGCAGCTCCAGTCTTTGCCTGAATTCACCATTACACAGCGATTTATTACGGAATGGTGGTCATTCACGAAATGGTGGTAATTTATTACAGTTGGTAAAAATAGTAAATACCAGGTTTTAGTGTGGACATGGAGAGTGTACTGCAACATCCATAAATTTTAGGAATTAAACTTATTTGTCAGCCCCTCCATACCTTGTTTTAATTTCTAGTCTTGTCATAAAAATTTCAAGTAGTTTTTTTTTTTTGGTTCACACAATCTTTTTTTTTGGTTGCCGTATATGAAATGTAATGTTTTTTTTCTTTCTGAGTAGTGTGAGCTGACCAGAGACAGAGTGTTCTTTGTAATGCACAATAGTACAGAGATAGTTTTTCTTTTTGTAATATGCAGCAACACGTATGCATAAATGAAAAATTTACACACACCAGTGTAAGATTTTTGAGGTGAAATAGAGTGTTTTGTAGATGTACAACAGTGCAGACACAACAGTGCAAATTGCAGACATAGTAGTGTAAAGACAGTGTGTTGATTTTCAGAGGAGACACAGTATTTTTCTTTCTGTAATGTACAACAGTGCAGACACCGTAATGTAATTTTTTTTGACAGAGTGAAGTTTTTGAATTGCCTTTGAAGCAGACTTGTTGTAATCCCTCTGTTAGAGGAAGTATTGTTAATGAATACAAAGTCCCTTTTCTTGTGTGTTGTTGAAACTCTGTTATCATAAAATATTATTTTTTTTTTGCTGCGTCAAAACCAGAGTGTTTTTGAAACACCAGTTATGCGTTACTGAAACACCATATTCCGCAAATGATTTTTTTTTAAATTTCCTGTGTTAAAAAGAGAGTGTGAAAAACAGAGTACTATTCTCTATTTGTCTATTCTAGAATTATCAGAAATTGCCAACAAAGTATAAATGGTTAACGTTTAACATTCAACAAATTTAATCTCATGTCAATGTTTCCCCTAGTTAAAAATTGATTTAATTATTATGAATAAACAAAATATAAATTCAATATTGGTTTTACGGAAGTGGAGTTTATATGTGGGTTCAATTAAAAAATATTAATCATACGTTAAAAGTGTGTTTATATTTGAGAGTAGTTGCACATATGCTATATGAAAAGGTGAAAATAAAAACTAGAACTTCAACAAGCATTTCTGAAAGTTTTAGAAGCGATATCCAAGTCAAGCAAGGTCGTTTGAGGAGTGGTTAAATTCACAAGGGGGTGATGGTATCCATTTTTGCAAGTTTTTGTAAGGCATCTTTTGTATGTAGTTGACCTTATTATGATCGCTAAATCTGTTCTTGGTTTGCAAAAGCACTTACTGTCCCTTAAGAATTTTTGTAGAAGGGTGGGGACGCAAGTCAATATTAGAAAAATGAAAGTAATGTTTTCTCTAAAAAAAGAAAACATAACCAACATAAGTTCCACTTGGGAGGCAACATTTTGGAAGAAGTTGTGGATTACAAATACCTCATAATTGAAATAAAAGAACTTTGGGGGATTGGAAAGCATTTTATGCTTTTCAAAATAGGTTTAGAGACGAAGAGTTATGGGACTTGAAAACCACTCAAACTCATTTTGGGTTTCTAGTGATTCCAGTGATTCTCTATGGTTGTGAAGTGTGGGAGAGCAGTACATCTAACATGCAGTGTAAACAAATTGAGAAAATTGAGAAGCGTTTGATTACAAACAAATTCAAAATTACAAGTGTAGTTCTTTACTCTATTTTGTTAACTGAAAGAGGGGCTTCTCTTATTGAAGAAATTTCTATTGTGCGAGTCATAAGGTATTTAAAGAAAAGTGAGTAAATGGAAGAGTGAAGATCGCATAAGGTTGTCCTTAATGACATATTGTGCAAAAGAAAAAATACTTAGATGGAGAAAAATAACAGATGGTTTATTAAATGGGGTATTTGGTTGAACATGTGTCTGATAAATAGTAAAGAGATAAAATAATTTGTTATGGATAAGTTCCACAAGGGTACATGGGATAAAGAGCTAGGGGAAAGAAAAAATACCATATTGAGGTGTTTTAATCCCACTCATAATCATCAACAAAAAGCATACATAGAGGCCAATATTTCTTGGAGAGCCAAAATTCTTATTGCTTGGTTAAGGATTAATTCTCATCAACTCTGTTGTGAAACAAGGTACTGGAAAAGGACAAAAGAAGCATGGGAGGAAAGAGTATATATTTTTTGTTCTTCTAGAAAAGTGGAAATAGAAAAGAATTTCATTTTAGAATGTGAGGCCTTCAAAGACAACAAGGAAAGTTATGTAGATATTCTAGCATCTAGCTCTTGGGATAATCCATTTAGCAAGGGGTTTGTCAAGAAGCTATGAGAATTTATTGTGAGGTTTCACAAGAAAATGGTCAAATACATCAACCCGATGAAGAAGCAGTCTGTCCCATAATCTATCTTTAGCCTTGTGGACATTATAATAATTTTCCTTCTTTCTTTCTCATGGTAATGTAAACAATACTAGTTAATCATATTTCTTAATTTTTTGTGGTGGCATTCCACAATACAATATTTTATTAGTTGTTTTATTTTTTTATAAAAATTTTATGTGTCTATATTTAAGTTAAATTGAAGGTACTAGCTACTATGTAGTCCTTGTTAATTATTGTTTTATATTAAATGAATAAAAAGAATATACATTAAAAAATTTGATGCCTATTTATTTTTCTTAGATATTATAATTTATTTGATTTATTTATTTTTAACTATGTTCGATAAGTTGGTTTATTTTGGAATAGAAATTCCATCATTTTAATTTAATTTTACATAATTATCAGTTCGATAGGTGGTAATTTCACCTCCATGGAATATTTTAGGATGTTGTTAGTAGTATATGTTGGCAATATTGTCATTGATGGCAAAGGAGCAGAAAGGTAAGCAGGAGCATGGCACAAAGGAGAAGCAAATACATTGATGGGCTGACACAATATTGATGTTGGCATGTTGATGGCTTGATGCTTGGATAATGTTGTAGATATTGTTTAATGAATAATTTGTGGTGACGCTAGTTTGTTATTAAAGGGAATTGTTGTGATGCAAAGGCAAGACTCCATGAAAACAAAGGAAAATATCCATGATAGCAAAGGCAGATTCCATGATAGAAAAACAAGACAAGACTCAAGAAGGTTGAGGCAACGACATAAAGAAAAGATGAATTTGAACATACATATGGCTTTACAGAGTGAATGTCGCATACATGTGCTTGCATTATTTTCATATGTTGTGTGCATATTGTTTACATTGGAGAATGCTTGCATGTGTTGCGGTGGTGTAATGTTGTTTTTTCCACTATGTTGATATTGACGCACCTAATAATTATATATGGTTGAAATAATATGTAGTGGAGGAATCATTTATTTTATAATATTAAAAGTATAAAGAATTTGGAAATGAATGAGTGGAAGGAAAAGAGTCAAGCATGTTCACTTTATATCCTAGTTATATACCTTTATGATATCGTAGTGTTTTCCAAGTCAGATCAATAGCATTTGGATCATCTTAGGTAGGTCTTTATTAAGTGTAGGAAATATGGCATCTCGCTAAATCCTAAAAGTTCTTTATTTGGTTTGGAAGAAGGAAAACCATTAGGCCACATTATCTCCAAAGATGGAATTTGGATTGATCCAAACAGGATTGAGACTATTTTGCAAATAGCTTACCCCTAGGAACATTAAAGAACTTTAGGGATTTTTAGGAAAAATAATTTTTTTAAGAATATTCATCTCGAACGTATCTGAATTGATTAGACTATTAAATAACATGTTGAAGAAAGATTCAACTATTAAATCGATAGTAGAGGCTAAAAAATCATTTGAAGATATAAAACTAGCCTTGATTCAAACACCAGTCCTCATAAGTACAATGTTTGACAGAGAATTTGTCATTTTTTCTTTTGCATCTGAACATAGTATTATTGCAGTATTACTACAAAAGAATGATCAGGGATTCGAACAACCAATAGCCTTGTTTAGTAAAGCTCTAAGTGGTTCATCCTTAAAGTATAACATAATGGAAAAACAAGCTTTTACTTTGGTACAAGCAATCAAAGATTTCAAAGTATATATCTTGTATTCTCACATTATAGCTTATGTTCCCAATGTTGTAGTCAAAGACATTCTAACGCAGATTGGAATTGATGGAAAGAGGGGAAAGTAGATAGCTATCGTATTAGAGTATGACATAGAGATTAAACCTACAAAATTAATCAAAGGCCAAGGGCTGGCTAAACTTATGGCTGAAACCAATTGTGAAGCCCTAGGTATAAATTTTATTCGAGGACTAGATAATGAAGAGGAGATGGCGACTCCATAGATAAGCCAAGACTTTTTAGACTCACCTTGATATGCTAATATAATATACATTCTACAAACTTTACAAGCTCCTCGAGGGTTGTCCAGAACTAAAAGTAGGTTCTTGAGAATGAAACCTTTGAAATTTTACATAATGGATAATACTTTATTTTGGAAAAATCATGAAGGCATTTTGTTAAATTGTTTAAGGAAGAATCGAACAAAGTACTACAAGGATTTCATGTAGGTGATTGTGGAGGACACCTCTACTAGAAGACAACAGTTGATAAAATCCTAAGATCTGGATTTCATTTGCAAACCTTGTTTTCTGATGTAAAAAAGCTTGTAACATCCTACCACAAGTGTGAGGTCTTTAAAGGAAAAAGAAATCTTTTGCCTTTACCTTTGAAACCCATTTCTACTGAAAAACCATTTCAATAATGGGGTCTAGACTTCATTGGCGAAATTCACCCCGCCTCTTTTACTCAACATAGATGGATACTGACTACCACAGATTAATTTAAAAAGTGGATAGAAGCCATTCCCTCTAGACAAGCCACTGATACTATCATCATAGATTTTCTAGAGGCCAATATTCTATCTAGATTTGGCAGTCCAGACAAAATTATCACAAACAATGATGAAGCATTTAAATAAAAAAGGATGATTGATTTCTACCATAAATACCATATAACCCTTGGTCACTCTACAACCTCTTATCCCCAAGGAAATGGACTTACAGAATCCTCCAACAAAAGCTCAGTGAATATTATTAAAAAATTGTTGGAAGACAATAAGAAAACATGGAACAAGAAACTGATAAACGCTTTGTGGGCAGACAGGCTTACAACTGAGAAATCCATTGGTACGAGTCCCTATCAGTTAGTCTATGGAATGGAAGCAATTTTCCCTTCATCATTAGGAATAGCAGTAATGAAACTATTGTAGGAATCCCAAGTCGAGCCAAATGATATTCAGAGGAGAATCAATCAGACCATTCATTTGCATCAAACCAGGGAGGAAGTATACATTAGAGCCCAAGCACTACAAGGAAAACTTAAGAATTTTTTTTTATAAAAGAACCAACGCAGAAGACTTCTATCTTGGTGACAAAGTTTTGAAGTGGGACTCCAGAAGGGTCGACAAACCAAAATATAGGAAGTTTGACTTCCTGTGTAAAGGTCCATACATGATATATGCCTTTAGAGGGAATGATTCTTATTTTCTCAAAGAGTTAAATGGTGCAAATTTAGAAGGAGGACGAGTCAATGGTCAAATGTTGAAGCACTACATTGATCCAAGTTACTAATTTTATCAATTTCAGTTGTACATAATATATCCTCCAAAATGTTCAAGTGTTGATTGGATGGTTAAGTTGTGGAGTTAAAGCTCGAAGAGAAGGCCCTAAGCTTCGAATATTATCACTATCATAGATATCAATAAAGCAGCAGAATCAAAGGAAATTAGAGAGTAAAATCACAATCTCTCAGAAGGCCATTGGTCTACATTTCTTGACTTTCCACCAGGGAAATCCATCCCCAAGTGGAGCCATTATTATTTTCTTATAACAATATGTGTCATAATTTATGATTGACTTAGTTATCTCCAAAATATGTACATACCTTTGCTTCTGCAAATGTTTTCCATATTTGCAAAAAATAAAAAATAAATAAAAAATGTAAAGTGGGTATGTCCTAAAAGAAAAATCAAAGGACAAAAAAAGAATGAGAAAGGTCAAAAAGAGGGAAAGTGAACCCGAAAGAAAAAGGAAAGACTATGAAAGTGTGCAAGTCAAAATGCCACTGCTATTTTATTTTTTATATACAATGATTGTGTGCAATTTGTTACTTATGCCACAATCCATGTTAGTCAAATAGTGTAAACTTGACTATTTCATGTTTTCAATTTCTATGTCTATAGATAGAGAATAAAATCTGACCAAACTATCTAATATTGGCAGATAAGTAGATAGGTAGAGTGAATAAAAGGAGCTGAACTATTTAATCTGAGCCTTTGGATGTAATAAGGATAGACTTAGACAGATTTCCATTGTAAAAGAAAGAAAATGTTTCATAAGGGCTTTCCAGCTTAAGTGTGCCCTAATAAAATGTAGAAAAAATGGTAGGGTGTGCAGGTGGGTAAGTAGATGAATGGTCACAGAATGGTGTATGATGAATGATTAGTTGAAACTAATATCATTTACTTCCATCATCATAATACTTTAAAAATATGGATAACAATGAGGCATTTACAAAGTCAGGTTATTAATTTCCTCATTCCTTCTACCCCTAATATCACTAATTTCCCACAAATAACAATAAAAGCACCTAAAACCTTAATTCAAAGGGGCTTGAAGCATTTATCTAACTTTTGGAGGGACCGGACCCTTGGCCCAAACAAATTATAGGTTCCAAGTGTTAAAACCGCCTCATCAACATTCACCCCCTCCATAATTCATTCATCTTCCCTCAAACCCCCTTTTCCCAAAGTAAAATCACTATTTGCTTGGGAAAAGTAATTATTCCCATACAAAACCCCTTCCCACAGAAGAAACCGACAGAATGCACCTAAGCCTAAGTTATAATGTTTAAATGCGAAAATGTGAATATATTTTGAATCATTTTACTTAGCGCATTCTTATTTCTGTTTTCATTTCATATTAACATTAATTTGTTATAGTTAACTCCCAGAAAATACGCCTGGTCCCCATATGTATTATTAAAATCCCTTATGTTAATATCCCACCCCGGTTTGAAATATAAACCCCAATAAAGAAATAATTATATGAATTAATTGATCAATAAATAATTAGCCTATCTGTGATCAATTAAGACCTACAACCCTCCGTTGCATTAAAAAGGAATTAATTAATTAATATGTGATTAATTAAGAAGCTTCCTCCAATCACATCGACCCCGACATCATTAATCTCCCTAATCCATAGTTACTATCCCGTCGGGCCCCTCCATTAAAGCACAATCAAGTCCCCTTCCCAACCACCGTATGGTCTGCCCCGTTTAGATCTAACAGCTGACACTCATATTGGGCGGCCTCTGATGCCAACCTTTACCCACCTGATGTGAGTGGTTTTACTATTTATCCCACCGCTACGTGTCGCCCGATGAATGGCATCGGGCAGACCTCTCCCAATACCGCCATACCCTCATAAGTAGTGTGATAAATTTTGCTTACTACCTATGCTTACCACGTTCGCT
>APFE030495446.1:4400-29460 GCA_000404065.3 Pinus taeda | reverse complement strand
TTCTCCCAACCCACATTTTTAGAATTTAAACACAAATTTGGAATATGAATATGATGCTCCAATTGATGTTCTTTCTCCTTGTCTAGCATCTATTGGTTCCTTTGGTCCCCCTGATTATGTGTTGTTATGTCCATCAGTTTTAATCGTTTCTTCTGATGTTCATGAGGATCAAATTGAAGATGGAGTTAGTGTTTACCAGCAAACTTGAGATATCATTTACAATGACTATGTGTTGGATTCCATTTTTGAATAAAAATCTCTGATAGAAGTTGACATTTCTCCTTCTTCCCCTCTCCCTCATTATCCTAACATCTTCCATGATTTTGTCTCACCTTTTCTATCTTCTGAAGAATCAATTTTTGACAATGTTAATTTCGATCATACTCATGATTCATGGAATTTCAATTTTACATCTAAATATGGACAAGAAAAATCATCTATTCCTGATATTTTCCATCCATAATTTTATCACTGTGAGGAAATACTGAGTGAAATGTCTTTTTTTCAATATCCCACTATCCATGATTCATCAAATCATGAGGATCATTTTATTCTTGATGATGGAATTTTTTATCATGTGTGTCATGATCTATTTATCAACTCCTCTTGTCACAACTCTACATTTTATACTGTCAATTTTTCTAAGCCACCATTTTTTGATGATCTATGTTCTAATGTCTTGGAATTGCATCAAGTTATTCAGGCACTTCATCCCACATTGATGGTTATGTCAGGTTCTCACAATCTTGACTCTAGTTCTAATCATTACCACAATAGTAGTTTATCTCTCAAGAATCCTCATACAATGATCACAAATTTTGAAAATCAATCTACGTCATATCCCCCATCTATTTTGCATGATCCTATCACTCAATCATTGGAGGAGTCATACTGGAAATTTAAACCGTAGTATTGAATGCTCATTTTTCAATTCCCAATGAGGTTAAAACCCAATGTCACATTTTTAGAAACTCAATTTCTTAATCTTTGCAAAGACTATATATAAACCAAAATTCAACACTATATAACTTTGAATACTACAACTAACCTCTCATATTATCTAGATACAAATAAAAAATAATATTTCAAATATGGTATGAAACAAAAATCATCAACTGCATTATTCCATATATCTAACAGTAGATTATTCCAAGAAATACATAAAAACATAAAAAAATTAGCATGTATATCTCTTTCAATACAGACATAGGATGCACACAACAATTATGCTCAACAAATAATGTAATATATGGCACAAAGAAGTAATGTATAGAAATTCAAAAGTTGAATTGTTTCAAGACTTTAAATTCCAAAACACCACCTCCACAAAATCTTTTGGTTTCTTTCCCATAAAAGATTTCATTATAATAAAAGGAAACTATTTGCATTATCTAACATCACAATATAAAAACAAATATGAGGTGTGTTCCATAATGTCTGAAACAACAAAAACATAAAACTTGTCTAAAACAAAAAAATTGAAAATCAATATAGCTGTGTTTTCAGTACGATGCCATAATTTTAATGACAATGACCTCGCCCACGGGGCTTTGGATTCATGGTGAATGGGTGTGCTGTTAAGGAACTCCTTGTGATAGATCACTGGTTCAAATCCCCCGTGGGTACTTAGTTTAGTCTTAATTAGGAAAGAAAAAATTACAATGACCTCAAAAATATGATTGAAAATATTAAAAAAGCATCAAATTTGTAATGGTATATAATAAAAACCATCGAAAAGCCTCAAAGGCTATACAATGATATGAACAACTAGTGGAGGTATGTCTACAATAGAATCTGCATGTGGAACAAGCTAGAATACAGTTCCATTACCAATGAAATCACTGATATGATCTACTCAACACACATGGAACCTTGATATTTCGACCATGGAGACCCCTAAAAAATTGTTGTTTTACATAATCTAGTAACTACATTATACATGTTTAATCACACTTCCATCCAACCCAAGAAAACAACTTCTCCTTCGCTCACACAAAAATAAAGAGACCCAAGGTATTTAATATTAATATATATAGAAATGTTTTCAAGAAACGCCTAGTTGAACCACGAATCATGTTCAAAATATTCTAGGCCTAGTTCATTGGCAGGTTGGATGAATTCAAAATTATCTAATTCTTTAAGAGACCAAGTAAAGGTGGCAACATTATTAACAATACAAATAAGTTGGTTCTTGTATAACCCTAATTCCATACATCGTATGTATGAAATAGGGACAAAGATAAAACCCCAATTGTTTCTTTTAAGATCCAACCTATGTATAGTGTAGCCAAATGCAAGATAATCATTATAATATTTTTCCTAATATAATGAGAAAATTTTCCCTTTATAGAAGATGTTTTTGGTGGTGGGACACTGCCACAAGGAAGCTCCACTCTCCTCCAAACCATGTCACCACTACTACAAATTGAAAATTGTGGATCGATGTCCTTGGACACATGTTTTAGTAAAACCCATACATATTTTCTTGGACTACATTTCTAGAAAACACATAAGAATACCTGCTCCCCAAGATGAAGAACTCTAAGATTTCTAAATGTATTTGTAAAACTGTGACAATCAGATTTGTATAAAACTCTCTGTAAATCTAGTTTTTCATGATCAGTCCAAGCATATTGATATGTGACATCATCATCTTTGAGATTGTGTGCAAAGGAGAGTCATATTGTTGCAATACATTCCCATAGAGGAGCGAGATTTGGATATTTTGACAAAGGCCTTGTGAAGATGAAAATTCAAGTTTCACAGAGGGAAGGTTGGGGTAGTAGATAATCCTTTTCTTGTTGAGAGGGAGTGTTAAAAATAGCAATATGAAATCCTAATTTAACTTTTTCTTGAATTAAATTAGGAATTAAATCAGAATTCTTTTTTTTTGCCCTAGGAAAAATCGTAATTTTATTAATAATAACAAAATTACATTTTGTAGATGCTGAAGCACATATCCAATAAGAAAGTCAAAGACTATTGTTCAAAAGTCACAAATAACGTAAAGAAAATAAAGTACAATTGGGGGGAAATTAAACTTTTCTCACATTTTTCTTCTCGAACTTTCGCCACTCCCCTTGAGTTGGTAAGGACGTAACAAGTGCTAGAGAAGTGTCCTCCACATGGCGAGGATTTTCCTTGTCTAAATCTAAGTGATCTGAAGTATTATTTCTTTTGGTACTGTTGGGATCCATTGTGTCTGGGATCTTCCCCAGCAAAGTGTCCATCAGATGATGTGATACAAATTCCTCTGTTTTTTGTTCCTTGAATGTTGGGTTGTTCTCTTTGGGAATGGGGTGTTCCTTTTCGTCTTCTTCCTCAACATCAGGGACATTAGGGTGTGCTTGGGGAATTTCAATCCCTTGGTCTATTTTTCTACTTTCTTCTTCCTACGCACATCTTTTTTTAGCTTCAAGACAA
Source organism: Pinus taeda (assembly GCA_000404065.3). Taxonomy (NCBI): domain Eukaryota; kingdom Viridiplantae; phylum Streptophyta; class Pinopsida; order Pinales; family Pinaceae; genus Pinus; species Pinus taeda. The sequence goes on along the minus strand of APFE030495446.1, from coordinate 26,037 downwards.
GTATTTTGACGATGTCCTATTTGGCGGAAAATTGTGAATCTGAATGCAGTGTTTTCATAATCTAGTATCTGTGTCCAACAACCCTATTTATACTTGAGATGAATTTGGTCTGGCAATCTTTTGCTGAGATCTACCTCCACACAAATGCGTGCAAATGTGTAAATTCCTTACTCTATTCTTTCTGTGTCCATTTTAATGAAACACCCAATGGTGTTTCTTATACCAGACAAGACTCGATGGCTACAAAAATGTAGTGGTAGGTTTTGAAGGCCAATTTAAATAAGCATTCAAGGTACAACCATTTTATTTGGAAAATCTGGAAGCCATGGAGTAATGAAGAGGCCCGTGGATCCCATGGGCCATGGTCCTTCCCACATAATGGTGTCCATTTCCACTGATGCACAAAATTTTACAATAAAGAATGATTTGGAACATAGATAAATGTCACATGAATTAGTCCAGGTTCTAAAGACCGAATGGGAAAGGTCGATAGTTTTGGGCCAAAAATAGTTGAATCTGCATATTATCGCTTATTTTTCCATTGTAGAACAGTACTCATTTGTTTCTAGAATATCCGTATTTAATTCTAGGGTGAAACTAAGTTGATCCACAATGTATGGGGCAGGTTCTGTGCCAGCTTGCTTTGTTAATGTTGTTGTTGTTTTCTTTCATTTGAGAATGTTCTTGAAAGATAACCCTTCACTTTTTTATTTTGATGCATTTCTGGGATTTTTGCTATGTTGCATCCTATGCCACTGCCTGGAGGATTTGTTTTGCAATGGTCTACCCCAACTTCCCTCAACCTCAGATTGAGAGTGATGGTAGACTCAGGTAAAATTTTGTAGACCATAAGAGGTTTGTAGTCTTGGAGTACTCTTCCTCCAAAGATCAAAACCTATGATCTCGTAGGATAACCAGTATGCTAGAAGATGTTGTGCTTCAGATAATGTATAGTTTTGCTAACTTTTACCAAAGCCAAATGTGTCCTCCCAGAATGGGTTTTAATAAAAACTTGAAAGGGAAGAGGGTTTAACCATGATTCAAGTTCTAGTTCTTTCTGAGTGAAAATTTGCCCATTCTCCTTAGATTCACTTCCCAACTTTGTATTCCCAGTTCTTTTCTTCGGGGACTAGAAACACCAAGAATGGGCAAGATGTAGTTCTGGTTGAGTTGCACTGGTTGTTCTATTGGGAAGATACCATAATTAAGGTTAGGGAGAGGCCAGTGTCAGCACGTTCTCCACTTTTTGCATAAATCCCTCTTTTCCTTTGGCCTTGGTCCTACTCAGATCTATCAGATCCTCACTGGTGTTGACAATGATCCTTCGTCTTGTTTGACTGTGGCACCCCTTACCTATGTCTAGGGGGCTGGTCTGTGCCATCGCACCCTCTCTTGCTTTTGCTGTAGTGAGAACCCTAGCTCCCACAAAGGCCCTCTCGAGCCTTAGTTTGTTCATTTTATTTTTAGCTTTGGGAAGCTCCATTACAGTCATGAAAACTTGGTACGATCTGGCGAAACCTACATGTAGGGACGAGACATGCTTGAGAACATGGCAGAACAGCAAAGGCGCAGGGCAACTAATAGCAAATGAGGTGGCATATTTGGGAACTTCAATGCATTCTACAACACAAGTAGTGGATCTCATCGCAAAATTCTCAAAGGACATAGTCTCTTATTCTTACTTGCCTCCCATGCGAAGATTTGTTATCCAAGGTTTTAAATTAGAATTCTATACTCATAGCAAGTTGTAATATTTAACTAACTTTATTTGACTTACTTGACTTAGTAAGTTCAAGTTGGAAGTCTATCTAGAGTGTTGTAGAGTGATTCCTAAATTTTTGGGGTCTAGATTGACTTTTTTTGAGTTGTAATTAATTAACTTAGTGTAACTGAGTTGTAGTTAGTTAAACTAATTCAAACATTTGGAGTAACTAGTATGAGGTGTAGTAGCGGGGAGCAAATTTAGTGTAGCTTCACTACACCACTAGCTAACTAATGATTCAGTCATAAATAAATCATGCATGTCAGTTCAGAGGAAGACCCAGTTGAGATTATAGTTCAGGAACAATGTATTATCAATTGTATAATTTTTTGACTTGTAGCGATGGTGCATGCAAGCAGTAGAAGGGATATGGTGGATTGCATAGTTGTGGTGAGGGATTTTCCCAATTAAATATGGGCTAGTTTCCTGAGGGAATGCACAAGGAAGTAGAGGCTTCGAAGGCAACAGGTTTAGCTAGCCATTGGCCTCAGCTGGTTTGTGAAGTATGAGATAGATTGTACTAGTGTAGAGATTTTTTGGGTTGAAAAATAATTGTATTTTCTCCTCAGATCTTCTAGTTAAATCAATATAGGTAGTTAGGGTTTTGAGGAGTTGTCTTCCCCAAAAAAAATATTGTGTTATGTTTTCAGCGATCAATTTTTGTTTCCTGTTGATGAGTAGAGGAGAATCATGCCTTTTTTTCCAACATGTCACATAAGCATTTTCAATATATAGTATAAATATACAAGTATAGCTCTTCTTGGAAATAAAAAGGAAATTCAAGTTTTCTTGGGAAGAATAAATTTTCTCAAGATATTTGTTCCTAATTATTCAAAAATTGTTAAAGAAATCACTGATATGCTAAAGAAGGATGCAAGACTGAAATGGACTCTAACAACCATGGAATCATTTTTTAGAACAACAAATACTTTGGAGAACCATTTGGGGTTCAGAAATTTTGAGTTCGAATGGAAAATTTCTATGTCAAGTTTTTATCATTTCATGGAGACTAAATAATATTTCTAGGTGATTCCAAGCATTCTTATGAATTTGATTTGTGTTCTTTCCTATTTTAAGTCATTTACTTTGCATTCTTCTTTGTAAAAGAGTAATGAATCTATTGGTTGTTTCCTATAATACAGATTTACTAAACTCATAGTACCTATAATATTTAAATTGAATAACCTTAAATTGTACTGCACTTTTCTATAATTTCATTTTTCTGTTTTTCATATATTATGCTAAGTTTTAAGGAAAAATATTCTACAGTAGTAACCCTTTAATCTAAACCTTCTATCATTTCTTTCCATCATCGTGTTAGAACTTTAAATCATTTTTCTTGTTAGTGGGGCCATCTTGAAAGGTATTTTCACCCTAAGAAGGTTACCTTAACATTACCTATGAAGCACACTTTTGTACTATCATAATGGGAAAACAAATAATATTTACTTTATTTTTGTGCAGATGTCATAAGTAGTGACCTATACTCAGATAGATTTTATCTCTAGGGTTACCACAAGGTCCATCATTCATGTTTTACACGTTTTGTGTCAAATTCTTACTTTTATCCATTATTGGTTGTCGTTTCAACAACTCCCTATGCATGTTTTTTTTTTTCATTTTCTTCACATTATTTTGATTGATCTATCTTTCCCTTAGTTAGATATGCACTCTTACTTGCACCATGGATCATATCTGCCACTTTGACATCCTATTAAGGTATATATATCCCTTACTTGGCCAACAATTGCCATCATCAACAAGGCATTACATAGATCCAAGCCTCAAGCATCATTTTTGGTCTTTGATACTAGACAATGTTGAGTCCCTGGCTTGCCCAACTATGCATTTTGCAGTTTTAGGGCTCAAGCCTCATTCTTGGCCACTGAGACTACACATTTTGTAGTGTCTCCCTTAGTCTTCCTAGGTTGAGACTATGCAATGGGCAGTCTCGAGCCTCTCCCTTGACTATTGAGACTCTGAAATGCATAGCTTATGAAGCCACTCTTTTTCCTTAGCCCATGAATTGTGCAGTTTTCCCTCTCAATATTGTGGTTGTTGCCTTGATCTTGCTTTGTCAGTCAATTTTCTTGAGCTAATTTATGTTCACCATGAGTAAATTTTTCTCCTACAAGTAGTATGGTTTTTTAGCACCTTCCTTGATCAATTACTATCACTATGGTTGCCATGAGATTTGTCTCAAAGGACACTACAAAGACTACTGCTAGGGAGGTAGTTGAGAGTACTCCAATGAATTTCCCATTTTTCTCAAATACTCAAGTTTTTATCAAAAAGGAGTCATACATTACATGGCTGGAGGTTAATGGGGTATTTTTAGCAAAAAAATTCAAAGAATGTCTAGAAGACTAGTATGTGTACATCAATGTCCTAAGGTTAAAATTACAGAAGATTACGTGCAGGTACCTAGCTTTTCCCTGTGTAGACATTGTCGGCTAGATACTTTCCCACACAAATAATAAGGTCATGATTCTTAAAAATGCAAGTGGACAAAGGTTTTCATAGTTTAATGAACATTATTTTTAGATTAGGTATCATTTGTCACTGTTAGAAATTTACATGAATTCCCATTTCTGTGTGGTCACCAACTACTTGATCACAAAGAATATCTTCAAGAGTTGGGTGAAAGAGCCTCCCAAATTCCACCAAACAACCAACAAAACTTCAAAGAAAAAATATATTAGGGAGGGTTATAAATAATTCATAATATTATGTTGTTGGATCTATGGCCAAAGCAATACCAAGACCTTTCCAGAAGATTAGGCAGTCTTTCTCAATCAAGTTGCGAATGAAGGAAAATTGTTCAACTGTTCAATTTTTTTGGCTCAATAATTGAGGACCTATGTAAGTAATGTTAGAAACCCTCCCAAGAGTAAGAAATCCAATCTCTACATTTCTTCCTACTTGTCGAATGCAATCTATGCTTAAAACCATTTTCTTGGCATGAGTTAGACTTGGTCACCAAAAAACCTATCATGCACATTTGCTGCAAGCTTCTTTTGGAGTGCAGTTATGAAGGAGTAATAGGAAAGATGAATGATAGCTTCCTCATTCCATTATATAGGTTAATATTTGAGGAAGACCTGCCTTACATGTCCCATGGGGCTATGGAATTAGTTTTAGAATAAGAATATTGTTTTGCCTCATCGGATGTCACCTTCCTCATAGTGTTTGGAGGTTAGAAGTCTCCACATCTTTTTCTCAGTTATGCCAACGCAATTGTTTTCATGGAAGAAGCTTCTTATCAACTCCCCACATGCCTACCAGGAGTTTTTCATATGAAGAAGAAGGAAACTTGGCCTATTCTTCCTTTTTATATTGGATTGTACGAGATCAAGAATCTGAAGGCTACAAATACCAAAGGCAAGGAGATAGAGAAATTCACATTCTATCATTTGGAATTTAATTCATAATATCCCAACACTGTTCGCAAAGAACACTATGCAAAGATTCATTTCCAATGGGCAAGCATGACATTTTCTAGGACCAAGGGGGAGGACATGGATAATTGTTACAATTCCTCCAAGTCACATGACCCAATCACCTTCACAGTGTGTGAAAAAGCTGAGAGGAGAGTTTCATATAGTCTAGAGGAAGAGCCAAGCCACAAGATGAAATAAAATCCAATCATTCTAAAAGTGGCCATAACAATAGAAAAAGGAAGGAAATAGAGGAAATAAGAAGAAGTAATTAAGTAGAGGGAAGAATAAGAGTAGAACATATTAGAAGAAGAAATTCAAAAACAAGAGGAGGAAGAAAGGTAGAAACAGGAAGATGAAGAAAGGTGTAGAATAGAACAAGAAGAAGTAACAAAGAAACATTTCTAATACAAAGAGTAGATTTGGCTACTAGAAGAGTAGAGAAAATAGATGGAGGAGAAGGAAATTTCTCAGGAAATTGAAGAATTGATTTTGATTCAAGAAATCAAGGTGTAAACGGAGCCAACAAAGAAAGATGTTAATCTCATAGTGATCACATAGTAGCTCACCGTTTAGTCTCCATCTCCTCTAACAGTAGAGCAATATCCAAACGAATAATAGGAAATTTTTCCTCTTGATGATAACTGAGTCATGGATACGTACAATATAACTTATGATGAGCTTCAGAAGAAGTTTGTACAATCAAGAAGGAAACTTTTTCTAGATTATATTGCATCTCCTACATTCATTAAAGAAAGTGTGATACCATGAAAAATCTAGAATTCATTGTTGCATCCAACTTGGCCTTCGCATCTGCTACCAATTCAAATACAAAGTATCTGATGGACGAGAATAGACATATGGAAATGAACTTGTGGGCTAAAGGAAACAAATTGAGTAGCTCCAATCAGAGTTCTAGAAAGAAATTCGCATAAAGGTATATTGAGAAGAGCTTAAGGTATCCACACTTGGTGAAGTATTGGACTTGGCAGAAACCATGCAAATCCTTTAAGAGGAGCTTGTCACTTTGCACAACAAAGTTACCCGCTTGCATGGCATGTAGAAAAAGTGTCAGGATAATGATAAAGCCCTTAAAGTTTTCAATAAAGCCATCACTATTGTACATGAGTGCTCAATGAAACACAAAGGGGAACCATCCAAATTGGAAAAGAAAACAAGGAAATAGCCAGAGTTGGATAAAACACAAGTTTGCATGATCAACTAGAGTAATAAACATATGACCTCATTCATTGCGAACATTTAGGCCTCATATTCATGATTATACAATAGCACAGATTTCATGGTGAAATCACATAAAATCCCTTCATTTGGCTCACCCATTGATCTAGGTGGATCTTCAAAAAAGTATGAGTGACATTGTAAAAGGCTTAAAACTAGAAGTGGCAAAACTTAGATAAACCTAGCATCAAATCAAACTGATCGTCATCATAATTCCAATGGTGAAAATGGAACTCAAATCCTTCTCCAGATGATGAAGTTGGAACAAGTCAAAGTTTGAGTTTGACTTGTCAAGGTAGTAGGGAGAAGATAACATGGAAAATTTTCAGCGAATGAGGGAGTGCCATGTGGTAGGTTGCCACTAGTCCCCGCATATCACATATCGGAAAAAAAGGAAGAGAAGATTAAGGACAATCATCCCCTAGCATTGTCAGCTACAATTGTGATATCACATATCGTTGGCTAAAGGAGGAACAAAATGGTTGAGAATCAACGAGGGGTTCCGATTGTAATATTGCGATGGGGAGCCGGACCCAAAATGTTATATATTGTGATTTATAAATCTCAACGTGTCTATCATATCGCAAGGCACTGGAGATGGGTTGATACACCAATGGGTTCCATGCCAATTGCAATTTGCAAGGAGGATTCACAACTGATATTCTGTATGGTGTGCTCCATAAATCAGACAAGTCTGTATATCATAAGATGCTTGTGTCTTGGCTTGCACTATCCACTGACAAGTTGGAAACGCTGAAAAGCATGTCGCCAAGACTTATTTATGGTTGATATGGGTTTTCCTTGTTGGAAACGGGCTTCACTATTGGAGTAAGGTTGCTTTCACGAATCCTTTTAGCCCGATTCCACTTGCTAACATAGGTTCTTATGTTAGAACTACCCCGATTTTGAAGGATGTTGCCATGCCTGTATATATGATTCTTTGTGTCAGGAGAAAGCAAGGAGGATTGGCCGAATACTCATAATATATTGTAGACAACAGATCCTAACCTTGGCAGTAGGCCAAAACCTTTCCTTGAGTAGTAGGGAGGTTCCAAGAAGGTTGCAGAAGGCTTGATTATCCAAATTGGGAGTTTCGATAGGTGTTTTTTGCATTATTTTTCACAAGGAATTCAATGGTACTGTCTCTTTCTAAAGACGAGGTCTCCATTATCTACCCATATTTCAGCTTGGAGGTATCAGGGTGGTCATTTCTTGTTGCTTGTACCTTTTATCTCATTTATGCCACTAATAGAAAGAAGACATCCCCACTATTGAGCAGGGCCCAGAGACGTAGTCTGAGTTCGACGAACATTGTAATCAAATCATTGTGTAAATTTTTTTGTTCTTATGATTATTTCCACATTTTTTATGTTATTTTAAGTTCCTTGGTTAATGAATTATGTTATATGTAATTTCGATGCATCTATAAGTAAAAGATCTTTGATTAAGTTTAGTATTAGAGAAATTCTTTGTAGATGTGAATTACAAGAGTTTATGCAAACTTTGAGCAAGCTATGAAAATGAGAAGGAATGCTTGAGTCCTTTGATACTTAATCAGGAAATGCACAACAAAGAAGAAACATGGCTAATGAAGAAGCTCATTGGGATTATGAGAAGAATTTCTAGAAGGTATTCTATAATATGACCGGAAAAGTGGACAAGTTGTTTGTAGAGTATGAGAAGGAATTGGGGCATGAGAATAAAGGATGTTGATGACCATGAATCAGAAAATCAGGAAGGTGCTGGAGAAGATCCTCCTCCCTCTCCTTCTTCGAGTGATAGTTCTCATCACTATAATATAAGTTCAAAATCGTCCTCTAAGAATTTATTCTTCAAGTTAGATGTAAAGTTTGACCTGCCCATATACAATGGAGAATGTAGTCTAGAAAATATCAATAATTGGATCAGACAGATAGAGGTTTATCGATAAATCTAGTAGATTGAAGAAGATGAGGTGAAGTCTAGTCAGTATCTCTTTGACTAAGTGAAACTGCTCTTGTTTTGTGGGAGAGAAAGTTACAGAAGGGCAACATGAAGTCAGGTAACCTTCTGTCCTCTTGGTCTAGGTTTATTTTTTCATTGAAGGACCAATTATACACTCTGGGTTATAATCAAATGGAACTTATGGACTGTTAATATTTAATGAAATTTCAGGGCCAACATGTACAAATATTCATGGAAAATTTTCGGAAAAAAGCACTAAATCTAGGCATCTCATTAGATGCACTCGAAATTGTAACGAGGTATATTGCTGCACTAAATAGTTACATCAGAAACATCTTATTACTGTTCAAACCTACTACAAGTGATATGGCGAGCGTGAAGGCTATTCATCTTCAAAGTCGAGGCAAGAATTATCGAGATGAACAAACCAAGAATATGGCATCAAAACCTCAACGTGCAAATTCCAAAGGAAATAAAAATGGAAGGATAAGAAGAGCGTCACAACCAAGAAAGGGGATTGAGCAACACCGTCTTGCAAATCTCATTGCAAGAAATATGGTCATGATAAGGAACATTGCTGAAAGCTACATCCAGAGTTAAGATCGAAGAGATTCGGTGGAAAGTTGTAGTAGAAGAAAATGGAAAAAATGCAGGACCTTGGATCGGATTTTGATGATGAGTCATTGATCACAGCATTGGGTGCAAGAGGTACTATTTCTATTAATGATAGTTTTAATTTGGTTGAAAGCACTAGTTATTTCAATGAGCCTATAAGACATGAGTGAAAGAGAACTGAGTTATTCCACATTAGAGTTGTCATCAATCATACAAAGGCCAACACTCTATTCGATTCAGGTTCCCAAGCAAACTTAATCTCAAAGTCCTTAACGAAAAGGTTAGGCCTTGAAACTAATCCGCGCACGAGTCCATACCCACTTTGTTGCGTAAGAGATAAACCCAAATTGTAGGTCACCAAGTAGTGTAGGGGCAGATTTATAATTGCTTCTAAATTAGCTGGTGAGGTAGAGTTAGATGTAGTATGTTTGGAGATCTATGGAATCATCATGGGAAGCCCATATCTATATGATATAAAGGCCATTTTCTTTTAGCTTGAAAACAAATACCACCTTAAAAAGGATGGGGTAGAGTATATAGTCAGAGTTCATCAGACAAATGTTAGTGCCGGATAGATTAAAAGACTGGTTAATTCCAATAAAGGGTGCATGCTCATGGTAGAGAGGGTGAAAGAAGCAAAGACGACTGATGCTTTCAAAGGTTGTGATCGTGATCATAAGAAGGAATTAATTGAATTTTTTTCTGACTATGATGAATTGTTTCATGAATGAAGAGGATTTCCCCCTAAACAGGAAATATAGCATGAGATCCATTTGTAACAGGATGCTTCTTTACCAAATGTTAGCATGTACAAGATGGCTTCTACCAAGATGGAGGAGACCAAGAAACAGGTCTAGGAACTGTTAAATTAGGAAGTCAACAAACTGCACTCTTCTCCTTATGGCTCAACGATCATGTTGGTTCCCAGGAAAGAAGGCACATGGAGAATGTGTGTAGATTACAAGGCACTAAACAAGATCACCGTGGATAATCGATACCCTATCCATCACATTGATGAATTGTTAGATCAATTGAAAAATGTTTTTTATTTTACAAGGCTGGATTTGTGTAGCAGTTATCATCAATTCAGAATTGAAGAGCAATACGTCTAGAAAACTGTGTTAAAAACCAAGCATGGGCTATTTCAATGGATGGTAATTCCATTTACACTGTGTAACACTCTAGCCACATTTATGAGGGTAACAAACAATTTATTTAGGCCTTTTATTGATCATTATGTTCTTATGTATTTGGATGATATTCTTGTGTATAATAGGACATAGGAGGAACATATGTGTCACATAAAGAAAGTTCTAGATGTTCTAAATAATGAGAAGCTATATTTGAAACTGTCAAAGTGTGATTTTGGGAAGAATTCTTTGATTTATTCAGGCCATATTGTCACTAATGGAGAATTAAGGATAGATCCCTCTAAAGTGGAGGCTATAATGAAGTGGTCTGATCCCAGAAATGTTACAGAAGATCAAAGTTTTCTGGGCGTGGTACAATATTGGAGAAGGTCCATTGCAAACTTCTCTGTTATTGCAACTCCCTTGCATGCCTTGACTAGTTTTAAGCAGGCCTTTTAGTGGGGAGGAAAGTAACAGAAATACTTCTACACATTGAAAGTAAAGATCAACACAACACCAGTGCTAGCCTTACCAGACCTTTTGCATCCCTTCAAAGTTGAAACAAATGCCAGTGAATATGCCATGGGCAGGCGCTATATTGATGTGACAAAGAACGCTTGTATGTTACCATTTAGAGACTTTCTCCCAGGCTGTTGTGAATTACCCTACATATGACACGGAGTTGTATGCCTTGGTCTAGAGTGTAAATCAGTGGAAACATTACCTAATCAGCAAGGAGACCATCTTCCACATCGATCATCAACCCTTGTCGTATCTTAAATCACAGACCAAGCTTTAGCAAGCCTGTCGCTTCAGATGGATGGGATCCCTCTAGAAATTTCATTTGGTAATAAGATATAAGAAGGGAACTAGCATGGAAGTACAAGATATGCTTTCTCACCCTCTTATTTCTGCATTTGACGTTTTACAAAATGTTTATTTGTCATTATAAAGTTATGTTGAACAATATTCTAACGATAATGATTTTAAAGCAATCTGTGCAAAATTGACACGTGGATTTTCAGTGGAAAATTATTACTTGCAAGAAAATCCATTGTACCACCTTAGAAAACTGTGTATACCCGATGATGAAAGGGTTCATGTAATCTAAGAGGCTCATACCTGTCTAGTGTCTGGTCATTTTGGAATTCAGAGAACTTTATGTCATTTGCAGAGGTTTTGTTTCGGGCCTCATATGAAAAGCTTTATGACTCGCTTAGTAAAGGGTTGTATGTTGTGCTCCATTACAAAGCCCTCTAATAGAAAGCATGGGCTCTAAAGACCACTCTGTATTCTGAGTCGACCATGGAAAGGTGTGTCCATGGACTTTGTAGGAGGTTTTCCTATGTCTAGGAAAGGCCACGACTATTTGTATGTCGATGTGGATAGGTTTACTAGAATGTGTATTTTAATGGCTTGTAAAAGGTAGGTCACCCTTCAGAAGACTTCTTTTGTTTTATTTCATCATGTATGGGTCCATTTTGGGTTGAGCACGTCTATTGTGTCATATCAATATTCTCACTTTCTTGGGGAATTTTGGACCATCTTATGGAGAATGATAGACACCAAGTTGAAAAGAAGTACGGTATTTCATCCATAGAACGATGGCCAGACAAACATTGTCAACCATGTCGTGGTACACCTATTTTGAGGCTATTGTGGGAAACATCCCAAGTTGTGCGATGAACAACTTCCTTATTTTTAGCATGCATACAATTGAGAAGCACATTCAAATACACATAGCTCACTGTTTCAGACATATTTTGGATATTTATGTAGAGATCCCTTGGACATGGTTTTTGGGAAAGATGAGGATAGAAATGGAAGATATGATAGGGACAAAGCACAATAGTTCATTCAGCAGATATAGGTGATTCATGAGGTAGTGCAGGGGAAGCTGGAGAAGATTGAAGCTTAATATAAAGCTCGACATGATAAGCAACGATTTGACCATCAATTTCAAGTTGGGGACAAGCTATGGCTCCATATAAGAAAAGATAGAATGAAGCGAGAAGAGAAGAAATTGAGACCCATTAGATATGGTCCCTTCACTATATTGGCAAAGATTCGAGACAATGCTTTTTGTCTTGACTTGCCTGTTATATGAAAATGTACTCCATGGTAAATGTGGAAAACTTGAAGCTTTGTGAGCCTCCATTGGTTATGGATAACGAGGAGGTTGAAAGGATTTCTATAATGGATGATTGTGCACCAGAGTATCTAGATAAGATGCTCAAATATATCATACTCAACTAGAGGACCATAACTTCACAAAGGGGAAAACAGTTGATAGACTTTGATACAGATGATGGACTTCGTAACTTACTTGAATTTATCGAAGTGGACGCTGAAGCAGAGCTTCCTCACATCAACCAGAGATATGCGTGGACTGCGCAACTCCTTTTCGCTTCTCCAACACGCCTTACAATCTCACCACTCAGATGTTCTTGGAACAAACAGTCCTCAGACTGGCGGCCCAACAGGCTTCAATATTATTCAAAATAAGATTACAAACCATAGATAGCCTCAAGTCAAGAGCTTGTCTAGCCTCTGATCTTTGAGAGCTCAGAATACAATTACACACTCACACTCAAAACTCGTCCCCATACCTACATGGAGAATTCCTCCTTAAATATCTAAAAACAGAATCTGAACTAACTAAGATTTGACATAAAGAAGAAATAATTGAGGGTCCTGTCGGTATCTTTTTTCCACCGACGGTTTCTACTCAATCTTTCTTTTTGTACAAAGATTCTTATCACAACATGTGACCAACATTATCACATTGCTGATAAGAGATTCTTTACCATGGTCCTTTCGGACTTCTATCACTATCATAATCTGGATCGGAATCAGAGTCGACAGAAGTCCTTTGTCCTTCCCAAGCATAAGTTAACTTTCCCAAATTATCTTCTGGCTTTTTCCATGATGATGTTAGCCACGATAAATATTCTTTTTCCCAAGTGGGGTCATTTTGTACCTGAGCATCTTGGTACACATCAACAAAGACAGTGTCTTTTTCTTCCCCTACTTTAGCTTTTCCTTTTGCATCATGAATTGCGATTGAAGATTCTTCTTTTTGTGGAGCATGTGAACTTTGTCCAGTGTCATAGGAAAATTTTATCGAATCTGCAGTTTTTCGTAGGATTTTTGATGGAAAGAGGTAATCATCTTTACTCCATCTGTTTACATATGCATATGGGTCTATTTCAATTCCAAGAAAGGAATCTTTCTTACTTTTTCTAAAGTCTGGCAAGGATTGTACTGCCAGTTCTACTCCATCTAGCAGATCCCATCTAAAGATTTGAAACATACTAACTGATTGCTCGATAGCGGCCTATACCCATAATTTGCATTGATGACTGATATGTCCTTTTTCTTGCCATCCAATTTCAAATATCATTGATGAGCATATTCCATTTGATAATAGCAGATTTATCAAACATATAGCATCTTCCGTCCAGTCCCCTAATAAAACACAGATTGTTATTAATGCTTTTTGATTAATAATTAATCGTAATATTTCATGTTTTCCTTGCATCGGCTCGAGTGTTTTAATCATGGAGATTTTTTCTGATAATTTTAATAGATGGAATTCTTGAAGCCACATAGAAATCTTTTTTATCTGATCTGTATTTTCTGCCAATGTGGATTCTATCACACTGTCCCTTGCATACATTTGTGCAAAAGGATTAGGATCGACTGGATTACGAAATTCCACGCTTTGATAATCGCATGGTTCGGAAAAGGTTCTAAGTTATTGAAGAGTTCTCAGAATACATTGAGATGCTCGAAGCTGTAGTTTCTTTTGACATCTGCCATTCTTTATCTCCTAGTCAGCAAAAGGCTGAAACAACTCATATTGTGGAAAAGAATCTGTTGATTCAAAATTTTCATCGATTCTTTGCAAAAAGACTGCATCCAATTCTTCAAACAAATTAGGAATTCTTAATGATTTTAAAAATCTGTCAACAAGTCCATTCATGTTGATTTCTTCAAGATCTAGCATTTTTGCAGAGACATAAACAGCAACCGAAAAATCAATCCCGCCAATTATTTGATAATAATTTAAGGTCTTCAATACTTTTATCATTTCAGGTGTATAATGCCTAGACCAGGTATCATCAAGTAGCTTGAAATAAACTTTCACCTTCATATTTGGCAGAGGATAAACTTTTACCAACTCATCATCCAGATTTAGAAAAACACCAACATTTTTGTCTTGCCATGCCTGGCACCGTTGAATCAATTGATTTCTTCCTATTCGCAACCCAACAACCTTTTTGATTTGTTCAGTAATATCAAACAACAAGAATTCTAGAATTTTAAAACGCTGTACAAAAGTGTCAAAATTATCATCAGTAGCAGTTTTACCCTTAATATCAAACATACTTTGCTTATGTACATGAACCTTGTTCATTTCTCTTGTTAGGGCATCTGCTAAAAAGTTAGAATTTCCTGGGATCCGTTCGACATCAAACTCATACATCTGAAACCACATTTGCCATGCTAATAACCTTCCGCGAGCCAACTGTTTGGAAATATTTGCAGTCAGGAAGTATTTAAAGTTCATGGAATCAGTACGAATTAAGAATTTTGCAGGGGCCAAATAAATTTCAAATTTCTGGATTCCATTGAAAATAGCAAGGGTTTCTTTTTCTGCAGGAAAATAACCTTTTTGATGTTTCTGAAATTCTCCCGAGGCATATGCACAAAGAACTTCTTCTATTTCTTCATCAACTTTTATTCTTTCAAGAAGTGTAGCTGACCAAAAATTATCTGAAGCATCTATTTGTAGAATTAGAAATCCATTACCTGGCGGTTTTAATGCAGGCAGACCCTGACATTCTTTCTTTAGTGATTGGACCGCTTTAGTTGCTTCATCTGACCAGCCACCATTAAGATATTGTCGAATTGGAGCAGTTTTTTCTGTGAGATTTGGGATATATTTATGTACATAATTCAAAATCCCTATAAATCTTTGAATCATGAGTTTATCTGCTAAGCGATCAGGGAATTCAGATAACTTTGTCAAAACATGCGGCTGCATCTGAATTTTCCCATTGCTGATATGAATTCCAAGAAAATCAATATTTTCTTTAAAGAGTATCATTTTCTTCTCAGATAAAACAAGACCATGTGCCTTGGCCTCTTCAAGAAAAATCTCCAAATGTTTCAGATGAGATTCTAGATCGGAGCTATGTACAAGAATATCATCAATATATACAACAATGAAATCATATTTACTGAAGATATGATCCATTCTTCTTTGGAAGAAGGCAGGAGCATTCTTCAAACCGAAAGGAACGACTTTCCACTGGAAGAAACCTGCAGGACATGTGAAGGCAGTCTTGTGGCGATCTTCTGCTGCAATCTGAATCTGATAATAGCCTGATTTCATATCAAACTTGCTAAAAAATTTACTTCCTTGAATCTTCTACATAATGGTTTCTTGTCTAGGCATCAGATAATTAAAGCTTTTGGTTATTGCATTCAACAGCTTGTAGTAAATAACCATTCTATCCTTACCACGAACAATTTTTGAATGATTTCTGACAAGGAATGCAGAACATGAGTAATGAGATTCACTTCTTTCAATAAGCTGGAGATGTAGCAATTCTTGAATCTGCTTTCTCATTTCTCTTTCTTCAGCAGGGGTGCATGGTATCAACTTACCGGTTACCCCATTTTCATGCAGTGTTATTATTTCTTGACGTGGACTTTTTGTAGTCCAAAATGCCTGAGGGTTGTTAGAGCAACATTTTAACAATTCTTCATGTAGACTGGTTTGTTCAACAGTCCAATTGGGATCTCTATTGGCTTTTTGAGTAGGTTGTGATTTTGCCTCATACATCATTAATACTTCTTTCCAATCATGAGACTCATTCTTTACTTTTTTAGAACCTACCTTCTTTTGACTCTGCTCTTTTCTGGCTTCTGAATTTGCCATTGTTAATCTTGGAACAGCTACTGCTTTCTTTTTAACATTGCAAATGATTTTATCTTCACTTATTGTTACAGGCAGTACTGAATTAATAAATGGCATTCCTAAAAATAAACTTGCAGAAGCATCATAGTGCTGGATAGCAGAGATTTTGATAGTAACCCCCCCAATTCTCAAAAAAATGTTATCTACATAGTGGGTAAGGTTAACTGATCCACCAATCGTTTCTGAAACAAGAATATGCTGCAGAGGTTTCCATAAAACTTTAAAAAGAGATGGGCGCGCAAGATTATTGGAACCACCAGTGTCAATAAAAGCATCAACACTGATCCATTCACCACGGACTTGATCTTCAACAGGAACAGTTGATAGACTTCGACACAGATGATGTATTTCGTAACTTACTTGAATTTATCGAAGTGGACGCTGAAGCAGAGCTTCCTCACATCAACCAGAGATATGCGTGGACAGCGCGACTCCTTTTCGTTTCTCGAACATGCCTTACAATCTCACCACTCAGATGTTCTTGGAACAAACAGTCCTCAGAATGGCGGCCCAACAGGCTTCAATATTATTCAAAATAAGATTAAAAACCATAGATAGCCTCAAGTCAAGAGCTTTTCTAGCCTCTGATCTTTGTGAGCTCAGAATACAATTACACACTCACACTCAAAACTCGCCCCCTACCTACATGGAGAATTCCTCCTTAAATAGCTAAAAACAGGATCTGAACTAACTAAGATTTGACATAAAGAAGAAATAATTGAGGGTCCTGTCGGTATCTTTTTCCACCGACGGTGTCTACTCAATCTTTCTTTTTGTACAAAGATTCTTATCACAACATGTGACCAACATTATCACATTGCTAATAAGAGATTCTTTACCATGGTCCTTTCGGACTTCTATCACTATCATAATCTGGATCGGAATCAGAGTCGACAAAAGTCCTTTGTCCTTCCCAAGCATAAGTTAACTTTCCCAAATTATCTTCTGGCTTTTTCCATGATGATGTTAGCCACGATAAATATTCTTTTTCCCAAGTGGGGTCATTTTGTACCTGAGCATCTTGGTACACATCAACAAAGACAGTGTCTTTTTCTTCCCCTACTTTAGCTTTTCCTTTTTCATCATGAATTGCGATTGAAGATTCTTCTTTTGGTGGAGCATGTGAACTCTGTCCAGTGTCATAGGAAAATTTTATCGAATCTGCAGTTTTTCGTAGGATTTTTAATGGAAAGAGGTAATCATCTTTACTCCATCTGTTTACATATGCATATGGGTCTATTTCAATTCCAAGAAAGGAATCTTTCTTACTTTTTCTAAAGTCTGGCAAGGATTGTACTGCCAGTTCAACTCCATCTAGCAGATCCCATCTAAAGATTTGAAACATATTGACTGATTGCTCGATAGCAGCCTGTACCCATAATTTGCATTGATGACTGGTATGTCCTTTTTCTTGCCATCCAATTTCAAATATTATTGATGAGCATATTCCATTTGATAATAGCATATTTATCAAACATATAGCATCTTCCGTCCAGTCCCTGATAAAACATAGATTGTTATTAATGCTTTTTGATTAATAATTAATCGTAATATTTCATGTTTTCCTTGCATCGGCTTGAGTGTTTTAATCATGGAGATTTTTTTTGATACTTTTAATAGATGGAATTCTTGAAGCCACATAGAAATCTTTTTTATCTGATCTGTATTTTCTGCCAATGTGGATTCTATCACACTGTCCCTTCCATACATTTGTGCAAAAGGATTAGGATCGACTGGATTACGAAACTCCATGCTTTGATAATCCCATGGTTCGGAAAAGGTTCTGAGATATTGAAGAGTTCTCATAATACTTTGAGATGCTCGAAGCTGTAGTTTCTTTTGAGATCTGCCATTCTTTATCTCCCAGTGAGCAAAAGGCTGAAACAGCTCATATTGTGGAAAAGAATCTGTTGATTAAAAATTTTCATCGATTCTTTGCAAAAAGGCTGCATCCAATTCTTCAAACAAATCAGGAATTCTTAATGATTTTAAAAATCTGTCAACAAGTCCATTCATGTTGATTTCTTCAAGATCTAGCATTTTTGCAGAGACATAAACAGCAGCCGAAAAATCAATCCCACCAATTATTTGATAATAATTTAAGGTCTTCAATACTTTTATCATATCAGGTGTATAGTGCCTAGACCAGGTATCATCAAGTAGCTTGAAATAAACTTTCACCTTCATATTTGGCAGAGGATAAACTTTTACCAACTCATCATCCATATTTAGAAAAACGCCAACATTTTTGTGTTGCCATGCCTGGCACCGTTGAATCCATTGATTTCTTCTTATTCGCAACCCAAAAACCTTTTTGATTTGTTCAGTAATATCAAACAACAAGAATTCTAGAATTTTAAAACGTTGTACAAAAGTGTCAAAATTATCATTAGTAGCAGTTTTACCCTTAATATCAAACATACTTTGCTTATGTACATGAACCTTGTTCATTTCTCTTGTTAGGGCATCTGCTAAAAAGTTAGAATTTCCTGGGATCCATTCGACATCAAACTCATACATCTGAAACCACATCTGCCATGCTAATAACCTTCCGTGAGCCAACTGTTTGGAAATCTTTGCAGTCAGGAAGTATTTAAAGTTCATGGAATCAGTACGAATTAAGAATTTTGCAGGGGCCAAATAAATTTCAAATTTTTGGATTCCATTGAAAATAGCAAGGGTTTCTTTTTCTGCAGGAAAATAGCCTTTTTGATGTTTTTGAAATTCTCCCGAGGCATATGCACAAAGAACTTCTTCTATTTCTTCATCAACTTTTATTCTTTCAAGAAGTGTAGCTGACCAAAAATTATCTGAAGCATCTGTTTGTAGAATTAAAATTCCATTACCTAGCGGTTTTAATGCAGGCAGACCCTGACATTCTTTCTTTAATGATTGGACCACTTTAGTTGCTTCATCTGACTAGCCACCATTAAGATACTGTCGAATTGGAGTAGTTTTTTCTGTGAGATTTGGGATATATTTATGTACATAATTCAAAATCCCTATAAATCTTTGAATCATGAGTTTATCTGCTAAGCGATCAAGGAATTCAGACAACTTTGTCAAAACATGCGGCTGCATCTGAATTTTCCCATTGCTGATATGAATTCCAAGAAAATCAATATTTTCTTTAAAGAGTATCATTTTCTTCTCAGATAAAACAAGACCATGTGCCTTGGCCTCTTCAAGAAAAATCTGCAAATGTTTCAGATGAGATTCTAGATCGGAGCTATGTACACGAATATCATCAATATATACAACAATGAAATCATATTTACTGAAGATATGATCCATTCTTCTTTGGAAGAAGGCAGGAGCATTCTTCAAACCGAAAGGAACGACTTTCCACTGGAAGAAACCTGCAGGACATGTGAAGGCAGTCTTGTGGCGATCTTCTGCTGTAATATGAATCTGATAATAGCCTGATTTCATATCAAACTTGCTAAAAATTTTACTTCCTTAAATCTTCTGAATAATGGTTCCTTGTATAGGCATCGGATAATTAAAGCTTTTGGTTATTGCATTCAACGGCTTGTAGTTAATAACCATTCTATCCTTACCACGAACAATTTCTGAATGATTTCTGACAAGGAATGCAGAACAGGAGTAATGAGATTCAATTCTTCCAATAAGCTGGAGATCTAGCAATTCTTGAATCTGCTTTCTCATTTCTCTTTCTTCAGCAGGGGTGCATGGTATCAACTTACCGGTTACCCCATTGTCATGCAATGTTATTATTTCTTGACGTGGACTTTCTGTAGTCCAAAATTCCTGAGAGTTGTTAGAGCAACATTTTAACAATTCTTCATGTAGACTGGTTTGTTCAACAGTCCAATTGGGATCTCTATTGGCTTTTTGAGTAGGTTGTGATTTTGCGTCATACATCATTAATACTTCTTTCCAATCATGAGACTCATTCTTTACTTTTTTAGAACCTACCTTCTTTCGACTCTGCTCTTTTCTGGCTTCTGAATTTGCCATTGTTAATCTTGGAATAGCTACTGCTTTATTTTTAACATTGCAAATGATTTTATCTTCACTTATTGTTACAGGCAGTACTGAATTAATAAATGGCATTCCTAAAAATAAACTTGCAGAAGCATCATAGTGCTGGATAGTAGAGATTTTGATAGTAACCCCCCCAATTCTCAAAGAAATATTATCTACATAGTGGGTAAGGTTAACTGATCCACCAATTGTTTCTGAAACAAGAATATGCTGCAGAGGTTTCCATAAACTTTTAAAAAGAGATGGGCGCGCAAGATTATTGGAACCACCAGTGTCAATAAAAGCATCAACACTGATCCATTCACCACGGACTTGAACTTCAACAGGAATGTACAAGAGCTTACTGGATTTAACTATCTTTTTCAGAAAAGTATTTTCTTCATCGATAACAGTACTATTTACAGGAAGTGATGATGATGAAGACGCAACTGTTTTAGGATATGGACACAAAGAACTCACAAGTGGTTGTGGAAGCAAGGAATGAAAACGGGGAAATGAGTCCTTTAAGTCTTCGGGGTTAACAGTTTCATCAGAAGAATTATCTGAGTATTCTTTTGTGTAATCATCAGTGTCAGTTTCATCACTATAATGATGTTCTTCTTCCCATTCACATTCACTATGTTAATTTCCAAAACCTGAAGAACAAACATTCATTTTTTGGCTGAATTCATCAAGAGATTCAGTATCAGATAGTGAAGCATCAGTCAAAATGTATACATCAGATTCTTCATCATTTGAATCGACTACTGACCAATTATCTGCAAATTCATCAATCTCAAAACAGGCTTTCAATTTATTAGAGGAACTCTTGGGGCATTTTCTAGCGAAATGTCCTTCTTGCTTACAGATGAAGCAAACATTATCTCTTTTCGGCTGTTTCCTCTTTTTAACATATCTAAATTTTCTGAATGGTCTTCTTGGGTTAGCAACTCTTTTTGGTCTGTATTTACCATATTTCTTTTCTTTTCATTTCCTAAAAGGAGTCCAGGGTAATACAGAGCGACACACATTCAGATTTGGAGAAACATTATGAACTTGTTTTTGCCAACATAAATATTTGACTTTTTCCTGACACCTGAATAGGAGATCTATCCAATCGATTTGTTCAATCTTTTTGTTCTCAACTTCTATATCTTTCATTATCATGTCTCCTAAATTTCCAGGTAGTTTTGATAAGAAAGCAATTTTTTGAGTAGGGTCATTATTCATTTTTGCTTTAAAGACTTTAGCGATATATTCCGATCCAAACTGATCTAGATCTTTTACATCTTTCAACTCCATCCTAGTTAGATCAGTAATTATTTGCTTTAACTCATCTGTAGGTTCAGGAACAAATTGGGTAAGCAACAAAACTTCTAATGTAGCTAGACCTGCTAGTGCTACATTCTTTCTTTCTTTGGGTGTAGCTGAAACCACCAATCCCACACAATACCTTCCATTCGTTTTTCTGCTAACAAGAATATTGAGAAATTATCCAATTTAGACACTACTTGCATCTGGTATAAAGCACCAA
>APFE030495419.1:0-11748 GCA_000404065.3 Pinus taeda | reverse complement strand
AGAAATAATTAATATTAAAGTAAACAATAATATTAATTGACATATAAAACTTTTATATATAGCTTGTGGAATTCGTCATCATAATTAATTTAATTGAGTGACGTAATTCCATAGAATACAAATACATTACGTTTAGTCTATTTATACGTAAGGTGGGTGGGACGATAAGACCACGTACTTTTGATAAGCACGTGACATTGATAGCGACAGCTCATCACCTTATTTTATTTGAAGCACCCATGTGCCTCTTCATACCGTCTTTCCTTATCCTTGTTAAAGTCTACGCACTTGCCTCCTAATTTTCATGTGGGGTTAAATTCAATTATTTTCATGGAAATTTATAAAGAATTTAATGAATACATTGTTTTTATTAAATTTATTGAACTAACATACTCCTCGAGCCTAAGATTAATTTTTAACAATAGGTGGAGATGTGTGCACTCTTGCATGGAATTAGTTTAGTCAAGAAATCATCAATACACAATACACAATTAATTATTGTGGGTGACTCTAAAAACATGATAAGCATCTAAATCTTGGTATTGCCTTTTGAGATCTAAAACTAAACTCTATTTTCAAAAGAATTATTTCAAGCTTATTTTATACCCCTAAATTCCAAGTCAATCATGTTTTAAGGGCAATAAATTTGTTGGTGGACTTATTAGAAAACCAATTCATTCCTCGTGCATTTGAACCATTGTGGGAGAATGGATCCACCCAGATCCTCCCTATTACATAACATAGAATTATGAAATGTGGAAGATGTGATGCCAACTTGATGGGCATACAAGTGGTTATGTTGGTAAAAGTGATGGTGCATGGCCTTGGTCACCGACACCATGAAAATATTAAGGGGCAAGTAGGGAAAATTTTTCTCTCATGTGCAAAATTCATTAGGATGAACAAGGATAAGGTAAATACATGTTTGGACACAACACAAGCATGGGAAGAAAGGAATCAAATGTGCAACAAGCAACAACATGATACATTTGTCATCATGAAATCATTTGGTGGGAATATATTTGAGGTAAGAAGCTTTCATGATCTTGCAAGTTTTTACAGAAAGTTTATCAGAGGTTTTAGTCAGATTTGTGCACCAATTCTTGAAACAATTAAGGAGACCAGTCAGTTGTTCAAGTGGACAGAAGTAGCAGACAACAATTTTAAATTGTTGAAGAGGAAAATCACAGAGGAACTGATTTTTGGCTTTTCCTGATTTCGAAAAAGTATTTCAATTTCGAAAAAGTATTTCAAGTTGAAACAGATGCTAGCAGAGTTGCAGTTGGCGCAGTTCTGAGTGAGGAACAAAGACTGATAGCGTACTTTAGTGAGAAATTGAATGAAGCACAGAAGAAGTATTCATCTTACGATAAACAGTTTTATGCTATTGTACAAGCCTTGAAAAAATGGAGACATTATTTGTTGCCAAAGGAATTCGTATTTTATTCGGACAATCATGCATTACAGTTCATAAATAACTAGCCGAAATTGAACGAGAAACATGCCAAGTGGGTAGAATTTATGCAAAGCTTTACTTTTTTGATAAAGCACACAAGTGGTAAGTTGAATAAAGTGGCTGATGCATTGAGCAGGGTAAGTTTTATTGTGCAATAATTCAAAGTTGGTGTTGTAGGATTTGAAGAAATGATTGAAATGTACAAATATGATGTGGATTTCAAAGATATCTATGCAACAATTCAAAATACAATAGTTCATAATAGAAGTCAATGGTTAAATATTCTCATCCAGGGAGGCTTATTGTTTAAAGGCAACAAGTTGTGTATTCCCAAATGTTCTATGAGGGAAAACATAATAAAGGAAAAACATAGTGCAGGATTATCTGGTCACTTTGGACAAGATAAAACCTTTTCTCAGGTGAATGCTTTTTATTAGTGGCCAAAAATGCAAACTGATGTTAAGAGATTTGTTGAGAAGTGCAAGATATGTCAGCATACTAAGGGGAGAAGTCAGAACACATGATTGTATCAGCCGTTGCCAATACCAAACCGACAGTGGGATGCAGTTAGCATGGATTTTGTTTTGAGATTACCAAAAAATCAAAGAGGGAATGATTCCATTTATGTTGTGGTAGATAGATTTTCCAAGATGGCACATTTCATTGCTTGTAAGAAGACTAGTGATGCAACACATATAGCTAATTTATTTTTTATCAGAAATTGTAAGATTACATGGATTGCCTATAAGTATTGTGTCTGATAGAGATACAAAGTTTGTAGGACATTTCTGGAGAATTCTTTGGAAGAAACTAGGAGCTAACCTCAGTTTTAGTTCAGCATGCCACCCTCAAATAGATGGATAGAATGAAGTAGTAAATAGGAGCTTGGGAAACATATTGAGAAGTTTAGTGTATCAAAATCCTAAGCAGTGGGATCTAGCACTAGCTCAAGCTGAATTTGCTTATAATGACACTCCAAACCGAAGTACTGGAATGAGTCCATTTAAGATTGTTTTTGGAATGAATCCAAGAGGTGTGTATGAGCTCAGAAATTTGGGTAAATAGGAGAGAAGAAGTGAAAAAGCTGAAGGGTTTGCAGAACAGTGGCAAAGAATTCAAGGAGATGTCAAAGGCGGATTGTAGGAAAGCAGTGGTAAATACAAACAGAGAGTGGATATGAAAAGAAGAGAGAAAGAACTCCAAGTGGGAGATTTATTGATGGTATATTTGAGAAAAGAAATATTTCCTGCTAAGACTTACAATAAACTGAAAATGGAAAAGATAGGACCACGTAGAATTGTAAGAAAGTTTTCAGCTAATGCATATGAAATTGAATTGCTAGAAGGGATCGAAATATCACCTATTTTCAATATTGCATATTTGTATCCATGCAAAGGGACAGATGCAAAGCTACAAGAGGAAACTATAGAAGATGAAGTTCAAGCATTAAACTAGGAAGAACAAATGCCAAGGGCTGTTAAGAAAGAAGTGGAAGTTGTTTTGGAGAAAAGAGTATCCAAAAGAACCAGAGGACAAACTTATTTTCAATATCTAGTCAAATGGAAAGGACAGCCAGTGGAGGATGCTAGCTGGTTGACTACAACAGAGTTGCAGAAGTATGGAGTAAGCCTTGAAATTCTGAAGGATGATTTTTTTCTTCCCCGGGAGTCTGATGCAGGAGCATCTGGACTTAGCCAGCAATGTGAAAGTTTGTTCACATGTTGTGGCTAAACAAGTTGAATTTCACTGACCTGAGTGGTCAAAAGTCAGTTTTTATCGAGAGGGTTGGATCTCTCAAGAAATGAGTTGTATTTCATTATTGTAATAAGTAGAAATTGTCTTATTTTAGATCCAAAGTTAAGTTTTTAGCATAGGTGTGTGATAGAGCTTGAAAATAGAGATTGACTGTTAGAATGTTTAAAGATATAGATTGAGTAGTTAGAGTGGGATTCGATTGATAAAAAGGAGAAAAATGTAATGTAGAAGGATTGGCAAATAGGAAGAAGGATTGAGGAAGCGAGAGTCGGGTGACAGAGCGAGGACTTCCATATTAAACAGAGGTCTTTTAAATAATTGTAATCGAGCCGAAGGGTGAGACTCTGTAACATTGATAATATTTATAAATTGATGCGTGTATGATTATATATCGATTCCGTGTGAAATTTCATTTTGGCCTTTGTTTCTTTGTATTCGGGACAGAGTCGAATATTTCTTTGTTTTCTTGTATTATGATATAAAAACTCAGAGTTAGTGGAAATCACAGTCCTTAGTGTTAATAACAATGTTGAAGCATGATTAAATCCCAATCGTTGATCTAAGTTCCAACCAACGGTGCAAAATCCCGCCGACCGTTAGATCATCCCATATCGCATCGCAATATTTGTTTACAAGGGGGCGGACCCCGGGCCTTAAGGAGTTGCGATGTGCGATCACCGAAATATCGCATCGCAATAAAACATTGGTGTGTGATCGGACTTCAGAGCGTAAGACAATGCGATGTGCGATAGCGATCTATTGCATCACAATATTTCAATTGGAAAGGGAATGGGCCTTGAGCATTGGAAACCTGCGATATGCGATGGGCGATGCAACCATTGACTATATCGCATTGCAATGTTTCAGATATATGAACTAATCCCTAAGAACTGCCATTACAATTGCGATATAATGTGGATTGTCGGATCAAAGGTGAGGTGATCTACGATGTACTACCGAGTGACTCTGTTAAATAAAGGAAAGATCTATTGTCAGGTTTATATTAAGGAAATCAAAGTAGAGAAGCGGAAGGCCTAATTAGAAAGGGAGAGACAAACGCAGGGCCGATTGTTGATATTTCTCAAAACAATTGATTCTTGCATCACAATGATAGGACATCAAAAAAAGCAGAAAAGGTCTGTTATTTGTAAATTCCTTACAAAATTAATATGTTTGAACTATATATAAGTTTAACTAATATGTATTGGTTGGTATGTGTCATGTAGAGCCACAAAATGAAAAAGGTTGATAAGATTATTTCTAATATAAGTGCATGAGAACATAAAATCCTGATAGAAAAGTTGCAGAATGATGAATCACGTGAATGGAAAATTACTAATCAATGAGTTTTTTTTTTCTTAATAATATACTTAAGAATATTAGATAACATGTTTCAAACAATATATTAGTTCATATATGTTTAATGTTCTACAGGGAGCAATAATGAAGGAAAAGATCAATGTTATTCTAAGAAAAGAAAAATTATAAAACATGTAGATGATGATGAATTGATCCTTAGTTCATCTAGAGTGGTGCTGGAGGTTAACGAAAGGGGGATTTTTTTTACTAACTATGTGGGATATAGTGGAACGAACATATAGATGTACTTTCCACTTACAATACAAAAATCAATCCAATTATCCTAAGAACCAAGTTACATCTAAACTACAGGGAGCATTTTGAGAGCAATGGTCAATGAGACTTGTCAGATTTGCAATAGCAAAAACATACAACAAAATAGAATCATTCAAAAGGTAATATTCCTAATTAAAATGATTCTCTAGAATTATATGTATATATTACTACAAACCATTCATTTATTAATATGAATTTTTTATATATTTGGTTTTCATATATCAATATAAAAATAGTTTATTAGTTTTTTAGGAAGATTATGAAAATCCCAAAGGATCAACAAGTTGATATGTGAAACATGCTAGTAGGAATATCCAAAAAAATGTACAAGGAGATGGCCAAATAAATGGACATAATTGCATTGCAAGAGGATTCATATCAACAACAACGTGCTTCAAATGTATGTAATCATTGACTTTGTACATATAAACAAATAATTTAGCATTAAATATTAATTTTCAAGTATTTTCTTTTAGAAAAGAAAACAAAATGGAACTCATTCAACCCATAAAACAAGATGAAAAGGAAGAAAAAAGTTGATATCTGTGAGTAATTGTTAATATTTCCTTGTAATAACTTAAGGTTTCATTTTAGTATATTTTAAGATGTTTTACAACAACCATCCTTGAATGTCTTCAAATAGGTGCCAACATACAAAGAAGAGCCATCAGAAGAATTGATTGGCATTGGGTTAAACATAGGTTATGAGTATATGTTGGCATATCAAAAATTAATTGTGGAATTTGTAAGTATATATGCTGTTTTACTTCTCTGAGTTTATAATTTATAGAACAAAAAAATCTTTTATATTAAATCTATGATTTATAATGGGGTATAAAACTTGCAGGAAACAAAGTATGGAACTACAGCAAGAGAAGAGTTGTTGCAAAAAGACATGAGACTTGGTTTTGAAACCATGTGTACATTTCATGAGTCAATTCTTGCTACGGTACATTGTTATTTTATTTACATAGATGTATATTACTTATTTCAATTTTCATTATTCTCACCAATGTAGATACACTCATTACACTTTATTTTTATGTTTGCAGATGAAACAAGATCAAGAAGACAAAAAAAATCAATGCAATAAACAAAACATTCTTTCAAATAACCCAAGTCATGGAAGTAGCTCTATCACTGACAACAATTTTAGGGAAGAAAGATGATCTATTTGGATATCAATGCAAGTTGTTGTATTTTTTGAAATAATTGTCTGTGAAAATCAGACATTTTGTTTAATGTAATGGACATAGTGTACCAATTGAAAGACAAGGCGTTACCAATAACTATCCCATTTTGTATGAAAAAGAACCTCTTATTGATATATAATAAAATACATTTTAATTTATTCTATTGTTTTATTCAATGTTGTTATGAAATGTTATACCACTGATTAAATATATGGATGATTAAATATTATATTGAAGAGATATGAAGAGATGTGAAATCTGATAATATAACAAATTAATCCAAACACCGTATACAAATGAACTAATCAAAATCTAATTTATATGAATATTGTTATAAGATATATGTTGATTTTTCGATAACAAATTTAAAAAATCACAATAATTGCACTGTCACGGGTCGATGTTTCTAAAAAGGATAAAATCTCATACAAAAAATTGGTGTATCTTTAACATAAACATGCACCAATGCATTATTTTATCTAAAAGCACTGTTATAGCAAGATTTTTCGCATGGTCGGTGCCTTTTCTGAAAACAAAAGCACAGGGGCATTATATTCTTCAAGCACTAGTTTTGTTTGCATTTAATGCCCTGATGCATTGTAATTCTTAAATCACTAGTGCTTCCATAGAACTAATACCCCGATGTTACAAATTATTATTTCCAACCCTAGTGCATTATTCAAATCAATAACACCAGTTCTTTTATATTAGTAGTGCATCAGTGCTTTTATACAAATCATTGGCATCAAAGTTGCGAGTTTTAATAAAAGCACCGAGTTTGCAATATTTGTTTGTATGCCCCAGTGTCATTCTTGAAAAGAACGCCTCAGGGCGCTTTTTTAATATATACACACCGGGGCGGTATAATTTCAGGCACCGATGTTCTTCGCATTCAATGCCTCAGTGCTTTTAGTTATCTATACAGCCCTAGTGATTTTATATATTTAGCACACTGGTGTTATTTTTCCATGAAGTGCACCACTAAAAAAAATCCACTAAAACCTTCAGCCGCCTATATTTTTTCAATTGTGATGAAGTTCCATTATAATCTCCACTAAAACATCTGCTACCGCAAAAGAATTTTTTAGCAGAGGTTTTTTTGATAATTTTTGCAAATTTTATAACATTATAACCTCTGCTAGAAGGTATTTTCCTTGTAGTGAAAGTTGGATGAGTTAGAAATGTTTGAAATACTGAAGTTCTAGCGATGCCATATCCATTGTCAAAACCAAATGGAGAAGGTGCTAGGGTAGCACACTCCATAGACTAGCACTGGGCAACTAAATGAAATCTTGGCCAAGTCTGAATTATGAGGTGCCACAGATGGTAATACTGGCACTAATTCAAAAGACGAATCAGACCCCAAGTTGTATAAAAAGAGCACAAAGAACATTGACACCTATGGAGAAAAAACAAACGACCCGGAGGAGAGCTGATCACCTTACAGCTAATGACAATACAACTAAGTAATAACTAGACCTTTGACAAACAAAAACACAACCATACATTGATCGTTCGAGGAGAGTATAATGAAAACAAACCTTTGACAAACAAAAACACAACCATAGAATGATCGTCCGAGGAGAGTATAATGAAAATAGACATTCGTTTAGTCCTTCATAAACCTCTCTTATCCACCATGAACTTTTTAACGATTTTGGATTTATACCATTAGCAACCAGAATGCAGTCTTTTCGCCACCCTGGGTCCAAGACCATGCATATATAACATGGCATGGATGTGAGAGGTTGGGCTTGTCAAGTGAGGTGAGCAATAGTTGCACTCAACATGGCGATCCAAGTGTACAATCTAAACCAGTACTCTTCCATCCTAAAAAACTTCATTATGGTAAGCTCATAAATGGAATTTCCATGTATGTCAGTGAATTCTATGTCCACGACCAATCCACCATGAGAGGAATGGTCCATCTCAGAATAGACATGATGAATTTTGTTTCCAAAAACATTATCGTATACATAACCACATTCTCCAACCTACTCGCATCTAAGTCAATCATACTTTGGTAGGTGTGGCATGGTTTGGGAATCGTGAGATCACCACGTGAGGGGCATGCAGAGCTAGATGTAGAGTAAGGCACTAACACCAAGGGCCACCACCCTATAAACCATACATAATACCCACATGTTAATAAAAAAATTTAATGAAATTGTAAATCTTTTGTTTAAAATGTATTTTTGAATTGTGATGGGGCTTTGAAAATTAATATAGGGACCCTAGAGGGGAGGGTTTCTCTATGGCTCCGAAGAAGTTAAAGTTGCAGAGTATTCATGCGGTTTAGGATGCATGACAAATAACGAAGCTGAAGCTAATGCCATCTACCAGGGGATTTAGTTAGCCAATAAAATTAGGTAGCTTCTCTCACCATTTCAGGAGACTACCTCTTTCTTATTTAGTGTTTGGTGAAGGGCTCCTCTCCAAGGGACAAAACATTAGAAAGTATTATAAAAAGAATTAGTAAAGTAGTGGAAGGGTTCTCTTCAATAGCATATTTCAAAGCTCTTAGTGATCTCAATAAAGATGCAAACTTAAGTGCTAATGAAGGGTGCAAATTAAGATTGAAAGATTTAAAAATCAATGGCCGAATCAAACCATCTCTTATTCCTTAGAGCTAAATAGACTGACATTGCAGAATTATGAAGGATTGCATTATCAACCAATTATAATATGACATGTAAATTTTGTTTTTTGGTGGGTCATTTTTATGAGATATATATATCTAAAAAACCCAATTTTTTTGTTATCTAATTTGAAGTCTCATTGGAAAATTTTATAATTTTGCTAAATAAAAAACGTAATTTTTTTTTTAATATAACTATGTACTATCTATCTATATTTTCACTGTAATCTAAATTCAAGTTAACACATAAATACAAAATTCACATTTCAATTTAAAAAATAAATAGAAAAAAAGTTAATAAGATCTATTAATATTAAATATATATGTAGAGAAATAAGTAATATTAAAGTAAACAATAATATTAATTGACATATAATAATAAATTTAATTGAGTGACGTAATTCCATAGAACACAAATACATTACGTTTAGTCTCTTTATACGTAAGGTGGGTGGGACGATAAGAGCACCTACTTTTGATAGGCCTGTGACATTGATAGCGACAGCTCATCACCTTATTTTATTTGAAGCACTCATGTGCCTCTTTATACCGTCTTTCCTTATCCTTGTTAAAGTCTACGCACTTGCCTCCTAATTTTCATGTGGGGTTAAATTCAATTATTTTCATGGAAATTTATAAAGAATTTAATGAATACATTGTTTTTATTAAATTTATTGAACTAACATACTCCTCGAGCCTAAGATTAATTTTTAACAATAGGTGGAGATGTGTGCACTCTAGCATGGAATTAGTTTGGTCAAGAAATCATCAATACACAATTTGTGGGTGATTCTAAAAACATGATAAGCATCTAAATCTTGGTACTGCTTCTTGAGACTTAAAACTAAACTTCATTTTCAAAAGAATTATTTCAAGCCTATTTTATACCCTTAAATTTCAAGTCAATCATGTTTTAAGGGCAATAAATTTGTTGGTAGACTTATTAGAAAACCAATTCATTCCTCGTGCATGAATGGATCCACCCAGATCCTCCCTATTACATAACATAGAATTATGAAATGTGGAAGATGTGATGCCAATTTGATGGGCATACAAGTGGTAATGTTGGTAAAAGTGATGGTGCATGGCCTTGGTCACCGACAACATGAAAATATTAAGGGGCAAGTAGGGAAATTTTTTCTCTCATGTGCAAAATTCATTAGGATGAACAAGGATAAGGTAAATACATGTTTGGACACAACACAAGCATGGGAAGAAAGGAATCAAATGTGCAACAAGCAACAAAATGATACATTTGTCATCATGAAATCATTTGGACCACCTGCCTGCATCTATGCAAAATCTAAGGGTGAGTCTGCCAAGTTGCTCGAATTGAATTGGGTAGTTAAGATTATTTAAAAGCAAGACTTCTCTCACATGGAGTCTTCCTCATTTATAATTATAAGTTATTCCAAGTATGGAAATTGAAGCATTGAGGTTGGTTGGATGCTCCAATTGAATTTTGGAAAGTTAAGGAAAAAGATCCCTCCTATGAGCTCAATCATGGATGTTCGACAAGGAAGAAATTGCAGTTTAGAGCTTTATCTCCACGTTTGATGTGGCTATTGCCATTGAGGTCATAATTCTCAATTTGTGTATGGATCAACCAATAGCTTAGCTCATTGCAATGGTGGAAATATTGATATACCACAGGCATTTGATCCAATGACAAAGTGACAAAGTGAAGAGGTTAAGATAACAATTGGAGAATGTGCAGAACACTCAACCAGGAGGGGTCCACATAACTCTTTATCCACTATCTTAAATTAACTCATTATGCTTAGACCCTATATACCTGCTCGACTCTAATAGCCTCCTTATATAGTATAGTTGCTTTAGATGGTTTTAATGACATCCACTTGTTGCAAACTCTATTATTCTAACAAAGTGTTGTAAGTTTTTACAAAGAATACACCTATGTACGTCCTTGTTGTTCAACAAGAAGATATTGATCCAAGAAATCAATCAAATACAAAATTACCATGGGAAAATTTTTGGAAGATACCATAATAGAGGGTTTAAGATGTAATTTTGTTGTGGCTACACACAAATTATGCTAATGCAATTCACCTATTATTGCTAAAAAAAGAGGATAAGTTTTTGCATATAATTTGAGGGTAAGTCTTTTTATATAATTTGTTTATTTAGATTAATTAAATAAATGGGATATGATCAATAAGGTAGTTATGAAATATCAATTAAAAACTAAAATCTTTACTTCAAATGCATGTTGAATAAAGTAATTTATATTATTGATAATAAATTCGTGGTGAGATTCTTTTTTTCCAATTAGACCTAGCCTAGGTTGGAGTTAACCACAATGTTGGCTGGAAAAATGATATGTGCACTTGTGTGATATTATCATCAGAATGCACGTCATGAAATAGTTTTTATCCCTTAATGATTCTTATGATAACCTCTCCCATATAATTTAAATCAATACCTTAATAAAAACATAAACCCATCTAAAACAAAATTTTCTACTCATAAATAAAATCACAATAATATCATTTTTTAATAATTTTCACCCTATTTTTAATTAAATAATTCTCAACTATTGATAAAGCTTTAATTTATATATTTTTAAATTAATATTTGTAAAATGACTTTGCGTTTAATTGTAAACTAAAGTCAGAAAATGGATAAAGGTCAAAAATGTATATTTTAATATGAGGAAAGAAGCGTCAATAAATATAATTGTACAAGTGGACACGTGGTAAGTAACAATAGGGTGATAAGTGATAATATTTGATAAGTTCCTTGAGTTAAAATGGGTAACTCATCATCCACGTTATTGTTGGAGTATTATAGGAGTTGTCTATAATGCGACTTTTTGGAGATTCCGGTGACAGAATCCGGCGAAGAAATTGAGGTTAAATCTTGATTTGTTGCAGTTAAAATGGTTTTTTAACTGCATATTTGGATTCA
The DNA here is from genome assembly GCA_000404065.3 of Pinus taeda. Taxonomy (NCBI): domain Eukaryota; kingdom Viridiplantae; phylum Streptophyta; class Pinopsida; order Pinales; family Pinaceae; genus Pinus; species Pinus taeda. Next base: position 143 of record APFE030495419.1, on the reverse strand, counting down.
GCACCCTGAAAAACCCCTAGGACGCTTTGATTGTGCAGAAACTAGCTATCAAACTTGCGATTCGAATAAATTGCTGCCGGATTTTGACCGGAAAAACCCACCGGAAAAGCTTCCAAAAAGTCTCATTATAGACAACTGCAGTA
>APFE030495414.1:0-10575 GCA_000404065.3 Pinus taeda | reverse complement strand
AAATAGTATATTGTAAAAATAAAAGAGATTTAAATCCTTTCTAAATCAAGGGCATGTGAATAGGTAAAGTTGTAAAAAAAATAGTGCTCGTATATAATGTTGTCAAAAACTTTTCAAATAATTAGTTTTAAGGAAAAACAATTGAAAAATGAGTGGACACCCAAGGGATTTGAACTAGTAGCTTTTGAGCATAGAGTGCCTTAACAATACATCTATTCACTGTCAATTCAAAGTTTTTATAGGCCTTGTTTTTCCTCTTTTAGTTTGATTGTTTTTTAATTATTGTTTCCAATTTAGTAGTCACCATTCTATCCACCAATAAATTGATATAAAAATAAAATTTGAATATATTACAAAAATAGTAAAAAATATTTCTATATTATAAATTAGCAAATAGGTAAATATTTATATAACTAATGCAAAGTAATGATCAAAGTGATGACCTAATAATAATAGAGGAGACATAAAGATTGTGATTTCATAAATAAATTGATGAATTATTAAAAATCTAATAATAATTTCTTAGTTTTTCAACCGTTTAAGCTAGTTATTTTTGTATTAGTTGATATCAAAGCTAGCTTCCTTAGCTGTCATGAGGGATATGTTCTCTCATTTTTTAGGTTTCCAAATTTATTATATGGATATGTTTTTTTTTTTGAACCTACATGGCTATTACATGGAAACCATTGTGTTCCATTAAGGGAATTTCGAGGTCTAATGGGTCTCCAAGAGGAAGTAATAAATTAACAATTTAAATAATCAAATAAGAGTTATGAACTTTTAAAGAAAAAGAGAGATTTTTTTTTTAAAATCATATTTTCAATTTATCTCTTTATAAGTTTACTCAAATGTCAAGTGCATCCTACGAGTACCTACTTCGCATATTTTTTAGTAGACCCACAATTTTATTTTTGAAAATGCATGTAAAAAATGTGTTTTCAGACACTTTTTTGACCTCAAAATTCTCTTAATGCCTTTTCAAGCTTCCATAGCCATTATAGAGATATGTTCTCTTCTTCTAGAGTTTCTATACTTATCACAAAGATTCATCATATTATTTTGATGAAGGAGAAACATAAAGGGTTGACTAAACTTTTCTCAAGGAAGGTATTCATGTCATAGAATATCGATTGGATGGGTTGATTGACCCTTCCTCACACATAGTATTTCTATCAAGATGATGAATGGGGATATGTTAACTAATAACCCTTTGTTATGCATAATAATATAATCTAAGGGGTCATAGGGAAGGGTTATTTAGGGGATGATATTCTTTTTAACCAATATCCTAGGTCCTTTGACCATAATATTTTCATTATGCGGGTGCACTAAGAGTGTTCAACTAACTCTTCCTCAATTTTAGTATTGTCATTAAGGGAGACCAAGGGAAGATTTCATTGACCATTAAACATAATATTGATGTCATAGAAAATTTGAAAGAATGATCATCAAACCATTTTTTATGCATAATATACACTAAAGGGGAAGTCAATGAAGGATCGGTCAAACTAATGACTACAAAATATTTGAACTACTTAATTTAAATTCTATACGGTTGGTTCCCATGGCCTTGCACTTTCTCACCACCCACAGTCAGTGAAGACAAAAGAGATCTTGTATGCAGGAAGAAAAGCGATGACGTGCTTTGATATAATGTTTATTACTTGTAAAAGCCAATGGGCGATGTTGTCTTCTTTGGCTGGTGATGAATTATAAGGGAGCTTTTTCTTATGTTGTCGATGATGATCAGAGCTTCATTAATTTGTTTTATTTTGAGAAAGCGGAGGACAACGCTGCAACTAACCACTGGTTTTCTCGTTATAGCATGAAGGTTGGGCACTAGGTTGTATAATAGTTTTTTTATTAATTATATTTGTACATAAGTAATATTTACAAAATAAGAGTTATAAGAATTGAACTAATTAGATTTTAAATAAATAAATTTAAATAATGTGAAAAATAATATAATTCATTTGGTAATATTGAACTATGAAGGAGGTGTAATTTTTTTGGTCAAACACAACCAATAGCTAATCAATGTAAAAATGCATGTATAATAAGATTAAAGAAAATGAACATCCATTAACTACATTTCTTTGTAATATTGGATATATGTTTTCTAATATTGAATTCTTAAGCTATTGGAGAAGAAACAATAAATAAAAGTGGCTATAACCATAAAAGAGGACCACCTATCATAAAACAAAAATAAATAAAATTAAAGAAAATAAACATTCATTAATGACATTCCTTTGTAATATTAAATTTCTTATTCCAATATAGCAACTACTTTTTGTGTTATTTACTATATATTAAGAAATCAAATAAGATTCAATGAATTATGTGAGAATAAACATCCAATAATGACATTTATATGTGATATTATATTTCTTATTTTTTAATAATTATTGTTTGTGCTATTAACATTATATTAAGAAATCAAATAAAATTAAATAAATTTTGTTTTAAGAAATCAAATAAAATTTAGGAATTATGTTTCAATGTAAGGAAAATGAATATCCATTAATAACATTTTTGCTTAATATTGAATATATTCTTTCTTTTGCAAATTTTTTTATTTTTTTATGGTGTGATGAAAGATGAAATAGATATCAATTTACAAATTACTATGTAAACAAGGCCGCACAGCTAGCCTTTCTACCACTTAGTTTAATAAAATATTTTAATGTCATGATGTGTTGTATGTACTCCAAACAATAATAAAATTGTAAAATAAGTTATATGAATATTTGTTTAACTTTTTTTTTTAATATAATTAAACATTTTTTTGGTAGATAAAAGTTTTATGTATATGTATATATATATATTTTCCCAAAGAAAAATCGTAATCTTCATTAATATTGAAAAATTACATAAGTATATGCTTGTCAGCATATGCATCACTTGTCTTTTTGAAGTATGTCCAGAATATCAACAAAACCCATTCCTGTGAATGGCTGTAACAAAAAACAAAATCCACCACGTAGGGTGAAACTAGATTGGGTCTATTTATATAAGTTCATAAACTGTGTTCTGAAATATATACACCTCGCAGGGTGATTTGCATAAATAAAACTATGAGATATACATATCATCAAAAGGTTAGGTGCCATCCACCCAATGATATATCTGATCTATGTATGGTCTATGATAGTATTGGTACTGTGCAGTACCCCTCTGCTCATGAATTATCCACTGTCCTCTTGGTGGTAGCGTGGCCTCCTTGGAAAGGCCGTCAATGCTGTTGTTATGCTCCCTATAAATATGATGACAAATAATGGAGTTAAAATGAGATTTGAATAGCTTCACTTCATCCAGAATGTTTATAAGTGTGTGTGCATGGCATCTTGTGATATTGTTGAATCGGTTTATAATATTTTTGGAGTCTCCAAAAATCTGAATATCTCTGCAATCATGGCTAAGTGCAAAATGTAATAGATGATGAAGAGTGATCAATTCAGCAAAATTATTAGTTCCTTCACCCAAACCTAGTTTGACTTTGAAGTAATGATGTTTAGTGAGGTAAAGAAGGAAACCACGCCCACAGCCATGTTGTTGGGCTGCTCCATCAAAGAAATCCCATGGAGTGGAATGGTCGATTGGATCAGGTGCAAGAGCTCTGCGAGGTCGCAGCAGAGTATATTCAGGTAGTTCAAGATAAGAGGATACGATTTTTGTTGTAATGCTCGGCCACCTGATCATACTGTCCTCAAATGCATATTGTTTCATGCTAGCCAAATAGCCCAAAAAATAATCAAGGGTAGGCATGGGAGATTCAATCCCGCATGTGAGTTGTTCTAGGCTTCCCATGCTGTTAAGATGTTGTCCCCTTTCCATTTGCCAGTGAAACAAATCTCAGCAGCTACAAATCTTCATATATGTTTTGTTGTATCGCAATTAAGGAACAGGTGCTCAGTCGTTTCTGAGTTTTGTTCACACAGAATGCACCAATGAGGTCCATGAATGGATTTGTGAGTGAGAGAGTCCCCTGTGGGAACTTTGTTACAGAGAATGCACCAGAAGAAAAGTCTGGTTTGGGGAGGGGATTTCAATTTCCATATGATCTGCCACCAATTTTGCATGTGTTCAGGTTTTTGTTTTGTAGTAGACTCTAATAACCATCATTTGGTGAGTAGATTCTGGATTCTGCCATGCACCACATGAGTTCATCTAGACCCTCCTTAATATGGGTATGTGACTCAATCAATGCGGAAGTATAATTGTTCCAAGAATGATGCCATTGCGGTGGAAGGTTGAGCTGAGACGCTGATTTCCATGCTTGTGCGAAAATAGTGGAGTTGTACTGATCTGTGATTTGTGTAATCACCCTGATGTCTCTTTGATTTAAATGTAGGATGAGCTCTCTTGGGAGTTGGCATCTGCCTCCACCCCCTATCCAGGGATCCAGACCAATGCACACTTTTGTGCATGCATATATTCTCCATGCCAGGTGATTGCGAATGAGAGGGAGAGAGTGGAGAAGTGCTTTCCAAACCGAAGAAATGCCTATCCTTATCCATTGCGGCATCCTTATCCAGTCCCTTATTTGGTGAGGCCATATATATTTATGATAAGAGATAGATGTCCATAGATTCTGTTTGGTAAGGAGGGTGCATCCCATTTTTGCAGCCAAGGCTTGTGCGAATAGGGTTACATCTTTGAGTCCCCATCCTCCCCATTTCTTAGGCAATGCAATCTTGCTCCAGCTTACCCATGCAAAAACTCTTTTGTCCTGACAACCATTCCATAGATATCTGCAACAAATCTGTTGGAGACGAGCCAGTGTACCTCTGGGAATCCATGCCAATGCCATCCAGAATACCAGGGTAGCTTCCAAGACAGATTTGAGAAGCACAAGTCTTCCAGCTCTGGACAAGAATCGGTGGCACCAGTTTGTGATCCTTTTCTCTAAATTGATTACCAACCAGATCCAATCTGCAATTTTTTGGCTCAGGGGCTTGATCCAGAAACCTAAATATTTGAAGCCCTGATGAAGTGGATGGATTTTATAAGGGAAATGCTGAATTGCAAAGCTGTATTCCTGTGCGGATGTGTGAGCCAGAGTGATTGTAGATTTCACATGATTTGCCAGCATACTTGTGGCTTTAGAGAGGATGGCTAGAATCTTGTTAAAGGCTATCAAGTCACGAATGCTGCCATCGAGAAATATCAGAACATCATCCACAAAAAGGAGATGGGTGAGGTAGCACTGATCATCGATTTTCAGCGCGAATAATCTGCCTCTTCGCTTTTCATGATTGATTAATCGACTAAGACCTTCCATGATAATCAGGAAGAGGAGGGGGGATAGTGGGAATCCTTGTCTGAGTCCCCTTTCAGTGTGGAAAAAAGGAGAGGCAGAGCCATTAATAAGGATACTGAAGGATGGCGTGGAGATGCAGGCCATGATCCAGGTAGTGAATAGGTGCAGGAAACCCAGGTGGATAAGAAGCATTTTGATATAAAGCTAGCTAACCCCGTCAAAATATTTTTCCAGATCAATCTTGAGGATGATCCCTTTTAGTTTCCTGGATCTAATAGAGTGAATAGCTTCTTGTGCAGTGCCAATGGCTTCATGGATCTGACGGTCTTCCAGGAAGGCAAATTGTTCAGGTAAGATGTGATGAGAGAGAATAGGTCTCATACGATTAGCAATGATCTTGGATATAATTTTATAAAGGCAGTTACAGAGTGAGATGGGACGGAAGTCATTGAAGGATGATGGGCAATCCAATTTGGGGATGAGGGCAATGAAAGTGGAATTTATGGCATTGTACAATTTTCTTGTAGTCCGACATTCCTCCACAACCTGAAGAAGGTCATGTGCCAGAAGATCGTAGAAAGCCAGATAGAACTCAATAGTCCACCCATTTGGTCTTGGGCTTTTGTCTTTTTTGAACCACTTTAAAGTCCCTTCAAGTTTAACAAGCGTTACAGGTGAATTGAGATCTTGTGCTTCCTCCTCCCCTAAAAATCTAGGGAAGTAGCCTGCCACTTGGATGATATCAACTAAATTGGCCTCTTGAGGAGATTTGTATAGATTCTGAAAATGAGAGGTACCTAAAAGAGATAGTTTTTTAAAAGTGTTAGCCACACCTTCATCTGGAAGAGGCATTTTCCTGATTGTATTAGCTATCTTCCTTCCTTTTGTGAAGTTCTGAAAAAACTTTGTGTTATCATCACCAACCTGTAACTAGACTGCTCTACTCTTTAGTCTCCATGTTTCTTCTCTTCCCTTCAGGATCTTATCTCTCTGTTGTTCGAGCTCAATAAGATGTGATTTCTCATTTGCAAAAGCAAAACCCTTTTTGTTGTCATCCAAAAGCTCGTTCAATTCAACTTCAATAGCTGATATGATCTGATCATCCTTCAATTTTTTTCTCCTTTGCTCAAGTGATGGATATGTGTTTTATCTGAGCAAGGTTGTGACAGAATCCTTCAGCCGCAAATCTGTGACTAGAGATGGGATGGGATGTCCAATAGTCCGAGACCAACTTGATATATCTTGGGTCTTGGAGCCAAACATGATTAAACTTGAAAGGAGACTTTATTTTGGCTTCAGGTCCTAAGATTTCCAATAAATAGGTGAGTGGTCTGATATCCCTCTAGACCCTACCCATTGTCTATATCTATTGAGCTGTTGAAGCAAAGGCACTTTAATTAGGAAACGATCAAGCCTTCTAGCCAGAGCTGCATCCCCAACTCTTCAGTTTCTCCAAGTGGGCAAGGGCTTGATCATTGGGACATCAGTGAGGTTGTACATATCCAGGGTGTCCTTGAAGAATTCTAACATAGGGTCAACTTGAGCTTGTGATCCCCAGGATTCCCTAAATCCTATGGAGAAGTTAAGATCACCCCTAATAATCAACTGATCAACAACTGTGATTTCAATATTAAGGAAATGCTGCCAAAATTCATCTCTCCGCTGACAGGGTCCATACACATTGATAATTCTGATTGTCATACCTAGGTCAGTCGAGAATAAGTCCAAGCCAATGAATCCCACTCCTCCCCAAGAGGCTGATACATTTATGGAGTGAGGATCATATCCAATGGCTAGTTCCCCTGATCTACCCACAACATCCAGAGAGAGGAATTGCCAACCAGGTTTAATGGCTGCTAGGGTTCGGTTGATGGACTCAGTGTTTCCCAGGGTTTCTTGCAACATGATAATATCCACAGGTTCAATATCAATTAACCTCTGTAGGGCTAGTTTTTTGGAGGCACTAGCCATGCCTCTACAATTGAAGGAGAGGCATTTCATGGTGGAACCCTCTCGGGGGTTTTCATCACTCTAAGAACCCCTTCAAGAGTGGATTTTTTGCCAGAGACTACTTCTGCCCTAGCCTTCAGAATGGCTTTTGAGAGATTAGATTTACGGCCCCGAGTCGCTTGAATTACCGGCCCAGGGAAGGTGAGACCTAGTCTAGTATGGTTGATGGTGTCCGAGATGAAGCGGGAGTGAAGGTTGTATGAATGGGGCATAGCAGGTCGATCCATGACCGATGGCAGGGGTGAGGGAGGGGGAGAAGGAAAGGATGTGGAGGTGGTGGAGATGAAGGGAGGGGGCGAGGAGATCTCACAAGAGATAGCAGGAGACATATACAATGCATATGAAGTATATGATGATGCACTGCAAGCAAATGAGACATAAGTAACATTTGAGATAGGGGAGAAAATAGAGATGTACCCGCTTTTCTAGCAGCCTCTGCAGCAGTAGCATCTCTAGCACGGGTCAATGGAGGCGATGGCATTTTGTGATGCACATTCATTGCTTTAGAGGATTCGCCTCAATCATGTGCTCTATGAGCCGATATCGGAGTGCTGGCCTGATTAACTATTGCTTTTCCCTTTTGAGGTGTAGGAAAGCGATGAGGGTCAGCTCATTTCATGAGAAGAGGACAATCCTTGTAGATATGCCCTACCTTGTGGCGCCTCCTACATCGAAAAGGAACCCCCTCATAGTCCAGGATCTGGACTCTGGGGTAATGCCACAATTTTAGGGTAATTTTCTCTTCCAGGCCCTCCCTCGTATCTAAATATACCAAAATTCTAGCCATTGATCTGTTCTTGGTCTGCACATAGGTCTTGTCGTAATCTAGATATGTACCAAGGGCATTTCCAATCCTTACAAATATTGCTTCAGACCAATACTGTAGAGGTAGCCCTGGTAATCTAACCCATATGGGGCCGGCTCCTATTTGCTCCCATTCTGAGTCGAATAATGGATTCCAACATTTGAGTAGAACCGATGCCATCTCAATGTGCCAATATTTCGCAAGAACTAGCTCTGTGTAGTCTGCCTTGGAGAAATGCAGCGCAAACCATCCCCTTGCTAGATTCCGAACCTCTGGTAGCTCTTTGAGAGTGCCGCCCCAGATTTCCTTGACCCAGCTTATTAATCTTGCCGCTAAGTATGCCCTTCCTCTCACATGCCCAACCAGTACCGTATTGGCTTTGTCCACTACCTCTCCAATCGAGATGTCCTCTCCAAATGTGATTGTGAGGTCCTTTGAGGTAGATTTCACACACTTTACTTTCCTCTTCCCAGTCCGTGGAGCGGATGGGTGTCCTTGCAACGGATCTATGCCTTCTTGAGTCTGTTGTGTCACTGCTTTGACCATAATCACGGGTGTTTCGAAGCTACCTAAGGGAGGGTGCTAGGGTTTGGTATAATTTGGGGATCAAGGCAAGATGGGGGCGAGGGAATTCTCGAAGGGATCAGATCGAATGATGGCGATGGTGGAGATACAGCGGTGAGCAGGTTTAGGGTCCCCGGGGATAGTGGAAGGAAGTCAAGGCTCAGAGAATCAAGGGAAAGAGAGCCAAATTGTAAGGTGGATGAAGAATAACTTGGGAGAGTGACAACTGGCGCAAAGGAAGGGTAAACCGAAACTGAGAACGGTAGCAATTCAGAGTTGGCGCAGTTAGGGTTAGGGCTATGGAAGATAGACTGCCCGTGATACGGGTCCTAGGAGTAGTCTACCTCCTCCTCGAAATCCATACTATCCATGATGCTGGGAACCGCCCCCGAGACCGCCGGAAAGATAGTTAACCGCGAGTGCAGGAGCCGGATGGCGACTATTGTCAAGAGGATTGAAACAGTTTGCAGCAAATGCTGCGGTTAGCTGTAGTAATTTTTTTTTTACCCTAGTCCTTTGCTAGTTCGGCGATGCATGCGCCTCCTTCCGCCCTATGGCAACGCCAAAGCCATCCTCCTCCCGCAACCACTATATATATAATTGACATTGATGAGAATGATAAGTTAATAATTATTTATTTAATATTGAATGATAACAATTTTTTTTCTATAACGCTCATATTATAGTACACATGTCATGTCATTAGAGTATAGATTGATATAATGAGACTTGTACAAATTGTACACATGTTATTTTTACATATTTTTTCGAATTTATATATATTTAAATTATTTTTTTGTAAATTAAAAAATAAAACCCATAAAAATGGTCTATTAAATACTTTCCACCAATGAGAAAACGGAATTTTTGAATTTAATTACAAACCATTTGTGTTTATGGTACATAGTAATTAATATATAATGTTATTTTTCAAACTATTTATATTTATTGTACATAGTAATCAGTGATATAGTACATCATAATTAATAATAGAGTACACAAAAGTCAATTCTTGTCATCATTACACAATAACAAGAAATACATTTCAAACCAATCATATTTGATTTAAAAATAATAAATTTAATTTCATAATGTTAAACTTTGGATAGATTTTAATTTTTTTTAGTCAAAGCAAAACTAATAGAAAATGAATAATAAATTGTTATATCATGATAGCTACAGATATAATATATCCTGGTATAATAAGATATTACATACTAAAAGATATACGTAGAAACCAAAAGATAAAAACTTTCCATTATGAACCAAGAAAAATCAACAATAAATTTGTTTATAATAATACCTCTAACACGTATGCACATTCCGTCGTTTCCTGTGACAAAAGTGAAATAATACCTCTAAACATATGCACATTCCATCGTTTCCTATGACAAAAGTGAAATAATACCTCTAAACATATGCACATTCCGTCGTTTCCCGTGACAAAAGTGAAAGGTAGGTTTAGATAAAGAGTTGTCATAGTGAAACTTTTAATTGTTTGGAATATTTCCAAGCAAGAACCCTCTGGGAATATTCGAAGCAAGAAAAATACTTGTGATGGTGGAACTTTTAATTATTTGGAATATTTCAATCAAGAAACCTCCAGGAATATTCCAAGCAAGAAACTTGTTGTTACATCTTTTGATTACGAGTGCTAATCCCCACCTTAGTAGTTTTTTTGGGCCACATCCTTTCCACCCATAGTGAGATATAATACTGGTTTGGCCAAAGGGGCGAGGGTTCAGTTGCAACTTCTTGCTTCCAGTTTTGAATAACCGCCATAGCTATTCATCTTATTCATTGTCCCACCTCTTCATCTTATTTTCTTCAGTCCATCCATTCATTAATGGCAAACCTACCACCGCACCGCAACAAAAGGACGATGCTTTATCCTCTTCTGCCTCCACCTCTTATACCCGATATGATGTTTTCA
>APFE030495408.1:1587-23061 GCA_000404065.3 Pinus taeda | reverse complement strand
ATGAGAGTGAGGCTAACATTCCCCCTCTCAATGATAAGTCCAAAATAAGAACCAGGAACCATCTTCCAAGTTCTCATGCTGAAACTGTTGATCCTCAAAAATGCTGTCTGAAAAACTGGCAAAGATGGATGCTGAAAAACTCCAATCTAAAGAGAAATTGAATCAGCTGCAAGTCTGATACATCTCTTGAAAACTCCATCAAATGCCAAGCTGCAAAAGGATCCATATCTCCTTTTCTTTAAATCAACATCCTTTTTCCACTGACAAAATTTTGATGACGCCCACTGGCAAATTTGCTTGTCCACTGACAAAATATTGAGAACGCCCACTAGTGAATTTGTTGATGTTGAAACTGCTCACTGTTGTTTCTTGAAAACTACTCACTGGCTGCTTTGAGGAAGATGATGACTTCCCACTAGCTACTTGATGTTATTACTTCTTGTTGATTTTGTCGAAAATTTTAGTATGACAACCTTCAATTCCATTATTATCATTTTCCCCCATCTGTTAGCTGAAAGGAGAGACAATCAACATTTGATTTTGGAACTCCCCCCCTTGAGGTGTAGGAGATTTCACCATCTTCATTTTACTGTATAATTTGTCTTCATGTGAAACTAAATCCTTCGGTAACACATAGACAACTATTTGACTGTAGATTACCACTTCCAAGGATCAATCCATGAGTAATTGATCTTCACTCTAGGTGGTTGATTTCTCTTGCAGCATCTTTCGGATGAATGATTTTTCTTGCCACAATGGTGACAAGGATGGAGGTCAAAGGATTTACTCTCCATATTGTCATTTCATTTACAATGGTTACACTTAACCTTATTCTGATCATTGTTGAGAAAACCAACACTTACAAACTGAACTGGCCTTGAGAAATTTGGAACAAACAAAGTGTTTTATTTGTTGTATCCTAGGCCATAACAGTCTTTGTTGAAGGATATTTCTTCCCAAGGTCTGATCACTTTATTGGAAAGACTATCCTGTTGTTGTTCTTCATACTTGCTGCTTCTGCTAACATTATGTCCTTGATTTATTAAACCTTCTATGTCACATTGGGAATCAATCACTAACAGTTCATCGGTTTGACATGTTGCATCAAACTGATCAATTTGATCTTTGGTACTACTTGTTGCATCATTAAGTAGTACAACTGGTTGGTTGATATCACTCATGTCACAACTTATATCAACCTGATTTATTAGTTCATCTGTGCACAACTTATATCAACTTGCTTGATTAGATCATCTGTGTTGTAATCTTCATTAATATGTTGAATAAGATCACTTGTATCACAACTTACATTTGTTGTTGTGATGAGCTCTTTTGTGTCACAACTTGCATCTATCTTCTCTACACATTGTGCATCAAGTAAATCTTTCTTTTCACTTAACTTAATTTGAAGTGCTTGAATGAGTTTTTCTTTCACTTTGAGCTCAATTTGAAAGTCTTTTGTTGCTTCTAATGTAGTGGTCATTTGATTGAATAAGGTTTGACTTTGCTTCAACTTCCATTCCAGTATTTCAATTTTGTTCTGTAACTCATGATTGGAATCTTGCAAATCTTTAATCTCCAGTTCTGCACTTTGAAGACGTTTTCCTCCTTTACCCATTATGAGTTTTGACACACTCACTTGTACTCGCTCACTTGCTTGCTTGATTTTGCTTGATGATTGCTTGTAACACTTGCAGGATTTGAAGATCATGCTCGCTTGAATTCTTGAACTTGTGTGCCTAATTTAGTTTATCAATGGAATGGTTGAACTCACGCTCGCTTGAACTTTGTGAATGCTTCAATCAGCTTGACTCTTACTTGAAATTTTTGTTAGCAAATGAACACACGCTCATTTGAATTTTGTACTAGGATGAGGGTGTCGGATACCACTGAAAATGCACCCAATGTTTACAATGACAAGTTCAAATGATATTGACTCACTTGAAGAGAATTGACTCAGTTGAGGAGAATTGACTTACTTTACCTCCTATAAATTCACAAGTTGGGTGTCGGTTTTGACCGAAAATGCACCTTTACAATTCAACTCAATTTCATTTGAATTTGTTTACAAGTTAACTTAAAAATTATGATTTTTCAAGTTACACAATGACCAATTTTCATTGAATGTTGATGTAGTCTTTTGAAATACATGAGTTTGTAGTTGCATTAACTTGATTGCCTTGCATGAATTTGCTTGTTGATGTAGAATGTTGATGTTTCCAACTTTTATTATGTGTTGCAGTTGCGTGATTGTTTGTGCTTGTTTGTGCTTGATTGAATGCTCATTACAACGTCTTAATTTCAGGTGCTTTGAATAATGTGCTTGTTTCTTTCACTTGCTTTAGACTCCTTGTGTGTGTTAGCTAAGATAATTGTAGTGTCAAAACTAGACACAAAACATGCATTTTCAATCACTACACAAGGTGTACCTAAGATCCCCTTATTCAATTTTAGGCGGATCTAGGACACATCAACACCACAAAAAATATGTTTTTATTAAATATTGAAGTACATCAACCTTTTATCTTTGAAACTTCTCAAAATTCCAAAACTCCTTGAAAATTTTCAAAACTGCTTGGAAGCAAATTGTCTTCAAAACTGACTCACCCACTTTCTTCAACAAAATATTAAAATCACGTCCTTAACAAATACACCTTATCACTCCATTACAAGGAAATAAGCCCTTACTTTATAAAAATCCCACTTGTCACTCCACACTAAAAAAATGCACACTTATCTCTCCATTTTTAAAAATTACACCTTCCTTTTACTTTAGAAACATAAACTAAATATGGGTCTCGAACCTTCCTTTCACTTTAGACACGTTTATTACAATGCTATACACTTTCTCACTCTATTTATAGACTTAGAAAAAAAAAAAAAACTTTTAAATTCCCATTTAAAAGAACTTTGATGAGTCGCTTTAATAAAGTGAGTTAAAAAGTGAATTCAGGTTTATGGAGGTATTTGAAAAAATAACATGCATTCACCAAAATTTGATCGAAAGCTACTGCGGCACATGAAATTCTTCACTAAAGGCGTTGCCTCTTTGACTGTTTACTGGAAATTCTTCCAAAGGATCAGGCACATCCTCCATTACAACCAATGTCGTCTTCATCATTTTCTATGATTTTTAAATTCTTGCATATCAATGTAACTGTCTCCCTTGGGATTCGCTTCTTGCATATCGCTACAAGGTCTGTGCGCTACAAGCATCTTCAAACTTGACCGGTGTACCTCAAATCTTCAAGAATAGGTCCAAGTATCTACTCGTTGAATTAGACGCTGGAAGGTTAGGATAATTCCCATGTTAAGAAACACCACCGCGAAATTCACACGCCATTTCCTATGCAATCATTAAATTGTTCGTTTGATTTCCTATAGCGTTTTTCCACTAGTAAATGCATACGACTCCAAGCTCCACGCACAATGTGTCCATGCAACAGTGTATTGAACCGGCCATACCATGCTACAATATCCTCATTCACATGCTGCTTTGTTCATACACAGAGTTGCATACACCTCCGTGCTCTAGCATTCCTCCCAAACGCAAAAGGAATTCACACAATAGGTTGCATGCGCCGTAGGTCTTTTTAGCTCTAATACCACATGTAGAATATTAAAAAAAATTAGCAGACATGAAAAAATACCAGAGAAATAGAAATGGGGGAAAAGGCTTCAACCTTACTGTATTCCTCTCATAATGCAATGTACAAAAATGATAATAGTACAAATAAATACATGAGGAAGTTTGTCTCAAGATAGTACATCTACCTTGGACACTATGGTTGAGCAAATATCTCAACCAAACACTAATCTAGGAGCCTAATTAGTTGGAGAGAATCTCTCAACCAACTAGGCCTAAACTAACTCCTAACCATGAGGAACAAACTCAATCTAGAAATGTAGGATTAAATCCAACTTTCTTGATTTTAATTAAACTAATTGTTTTGGACTTATAATTGTTTTCATCACATGAGAGTGAGGCTAACAATTAAATCCTGAAGTGTTGAATTGAAAGCTCCCAAATCATGCCTATGTATTTTAATTTGTCAACGATTCTTATTTGGTATGTCTGAAGGAAGTCATAGAACCCCTAAAAGAATTATATTTTCCTATTAAGTGGCTAAAGGTTCTTATCCTTTTGGAAACAATGCATAATTGTTTGTAATTATTCCTTTGATATTGGATCTATCAGTGCCTTATTACCCACCTCACCTACAAAACTAGGAAAATGTGAAGTCATATTTAACTCTCTCTTAAATTTATTCTATCATCTTCTTTATAAATTCCCTCAAAATGGCCTGTTGATGAGAAAATTTCTCCTCAAGATGAGACACCTTCTCATGAGGAAAATTGTGTTGATAAACTACATATTGAGGCAATTGTTAATTATAATTATGAGATGTTCTAAGAGAAAAAAGCTCTGCTATTTATTAAAGGTTATGCACGAATGTTAGTGATTTGGTATGAGGAAAGACATGGGCAGTGAGGGAATTGTGGAGATTCCCTACAACTCTTTTCTCAAATGTGACATGTGAGGATGTATGCTTATTAAACAACTATATTTGAGAACAAGCACCACTTTGAAGGCAAGACTATTTTGGATATAGGCGCGGGAAGTGGTAATTTGGTAATCTAGTATGCACAAGCTAGTGCAAGGAACGTTTATGTTGTTGAAGCAACCAAAATGTTAGAACATGTATGTCCACATGTAATAAAAAATGGTGCTAGCCACATTGTTGATGGAAATGAAGGATCTATGGAGGATGTCATGTTTCTTGAAAAGTTGATGTCAATTCCAAAGAAAAATAAATCCTAACTCAAATCCTCCATGTTAATGATGACTCTTACCAATAACATCATATGTTGTTAGACATCTTATGTAACGTCAAGTACATTTGAAGGCATAATATACAGAAAGAAAGCAGAAATGCATTTGTAAAAGCCAAAATAGTTCATGAAAGACAAGATTCCAAACCAGAAATCTTCATTCCCATGGACAACTAGTTTCTTCATGATCTAAGCACACTTTAGAAGAAAATGAGAAAAAGAAAATCATATATATGGTATTGCTAGACTTTGTCAAAATTTACAAGAAAAATATCATCGCTATCAAAACTATCAATTTTGAATACACTAAACTAGAAGAAAATAGTTTGAGGGATCTAGACTAAACTCAAAATTTAAGATGGAGAGAGTGTGTGATTCTTCTTAGCATGATAACTATTTGTGAGGTGTTTTCAATTTTATTCTTATTCCAATATTCACTTATTATTATTAGAGTGTATCTTCTTTATTTCATCAAATAGCTATCAAAACAAAGAAACAAGAACACAATATGTTGCCATTATGCCAGGGCCAAAACCTCTCCCTCTTGGAGAGGAAAACCGGCAAAAAATTCTTCTTATTGAGATTCCAATTGACAAATACCAATAACATGGCCCTTGACCTACTAGGCCACTCCAAGACCAATACACCAATCCTCTTCCTTGTCACTGATGAGATCATCATCATCATTACTATACCATGACTGCTCCTTTATCTAGATCACTGATGCACCATGACTGCTCCTTCATTTAGACCTTCATCATTATTGTGCCAATGCTACACCTTCATTGAGAACTTGATGTGCCATTGATTTTCCTTCACCGAGAATATTATAACATCAATGAGATCTCCACTTAGAGGTATATATATAGCTATACCAAAACCTTCATCTTTGTTAGGATCATGACTGTTATCATGCTCACAGAAATGCTAAGGACATGTTGTGTCTAGGATATATATAATACACTAAGATCCTTTCTCTATCAGTAATTCCGAGATTATGATTGTATCTTTTTCTGTACTATGATTTTCACTGATATTTTAGCCATGTTCTCCTTGCACCGAGGTCAACAGCAACTATATTGAGATTGTATTACAATGACCCTGTAAATAGGCTAAGATTGTAGTGAGATCACTGTACTTATCACCGCGATTCTGTACCTTCTTGTAACCATATGATATTGTAGACCTGTCTAAGATTCTTGACTATAATCATCACCGAGATTGTACCTTTCTGCACCTTCGAAGTTACAGAGGAATCTAAAATTATGTCTTATCTTTTTTTGTGCAGACCCTGACTGGGTATATATGGTGGTTTTCCCCTGTATTTGAGCCGACAAGTCCACCAAATAGATGTGTCTCCATATGTGAGTTGACTTCATGATAATATTCATTTTGAGGCCAACTTAATTGTTCTCTTCATCGTTTTGCTTGTAATCTTCTTCACTAGAGGACGGTGCTTGTCTTGGAGGCCTACTTGACACTAGGTTGACCCTATTCATGCTCAAGAAGAGATATTTAGCATGACTTTGATCCTTTGACTTTCCTAGACATATGAATGACCAAGAAACTCATTCAAATAATATACAAAAATAATATTTCTTTTTCTTGTCAAGTACAAAGATCAAAATTACACTTACAAATATGGAACCTAGTTACACTTTTGTTCAACACCAAGCTCCCCAAGATGAAAAAATTACTTTTTATTAATGAGAATTACAAAGAAAAAGAATCCTTTTGACAGACCAAAAGGCTCTTCTTCTCCCAATGAGCTTTACAATAAGAGGTATCTTTACAAATGTCTCCTCAATAATCAAATAGGTCCACCTATGATTACAATTTGAAAAACACTTCAAAAGAGTAGATCAGATCCTCCTTAGCTCACACTCTCCAAATAGAGATGATTTGACAACCAAGCTTGCTCACTGTTTAGGAGACAAGAGCCTTTGAAAATCTGAAATCCTAGCTCAAGAATGAGTAATGAATCTCTGCAAGAGTGATGGCTTGAAACCAGTGAAGACCCTCCTACAACAACCAAATATTAGTAGCTAAATAAATTCACACTGGATAATAAAGATTCCCTCAAAGAAAATTGTGTTTAGGTCAGCAGGGATATTGTATCCTCTTTAATATGGCTCAGAATTTCTCCAAGGATGTGACCTCAACTGCTTTTTATCTTTCAACAAAGTGATGACATTCATAGCAGAGATCATTCTAGTGAAACTTTCTTTTGTTAAATATGTTGAATATCAGCCTTACAAGATGCTCAAAATGTCAATGATTATTATTCCTACAAAACAGATATTAGATCTTTGCAAAATATCTTTATATCAGTGATCTAGAGACTCTCACAGCCAGGGATGAAACAAGCTAGAGACACCCAGGAGAGAACCTGCTACCAACTCCAAAGATGAACTCAGAATTGAGTTAAATTTTAATTAAATGTTAAGTTTTCAAGGCTTGAAATACTTTAGAATATTTTTTCAAATAATCAAGTGACCTCAGACCTTAGAGGCCTCTCGCAATAGGTAAAATAATGGGTCTTTAGGCTCACAATAAGGGTAAAAAATAGTGTAGTTTCCTCTAAGAAATTACAATGTAAACCCAACTTCAAAACCTGACAAATGTTTGCCTTAAAAATTACGATAGAAAGCCTTCTAAAATTTTGGTCAGTTTATGCCAATAAAACAGGGTTGGTATATCAGATCCAATGCCAAAATCATATGTATAAATCCTCAAAAATATTGTTGAAAAACACCTGCAATGATCAAATTTGGAAAGTAATGAAATATGGAAATGAAATGATGTCCTAGAGGCTGAAAAAGGTCTCAAAAAATATTCAAAGTGACAAGACTAATGTTCAAACCCCTATGGATGTTAAAACAAATCCTCTGAGGTAAGTGACTATGACAGAAAAACCTTCAGACTATCAAAACTATCAATTTTGAATACATTAAACTCCTAACACATCATACTCAAAATATAGGACAGAAGTACAAAGTTGAACTCTCAAACATGCAGCCTACCATTCATTAAATCTAGAAAACCAATACACTACTAAAGCTCAAAAATACCTTGCTATTCACTAGCACATAGTTCAATCTCACACTCACAAAATTTGCAAAAATATTCACCTCCACTCCACCTTCTTTACAGATAAGGAAGGCTAGAGGAGGAGACAAAAGTAGCCCATCCCTATGGGCTCAAAAAGTAAAACCCCAACCTAATTCTATCTAGGGAAGTGTGCCCTCCTTTAACTAGAAGTTTCTCTAGCTCATACGCTTGAGCTAACTTTTAAAATAAGCTCATTGAAAGGCCTATTTATAAATCTGGAAGTCAAACTCCAAAAGAAGAAAAGCATCCTTATAAAATTGGAATGTTAAGTCTGGCATAGTAATTATAAAACTGGAAGTGGATGAGACTAATGCATGCATGCCGGAGGCATGCATGTGCCCTCTCAATCTTTCTCCTACATATCTACAGTGCATTATGCCAGACAACTTAGTGAATTGCACCCTCATTCTCCTCATTTACACCCTCATCATGATTGTACAACAACATTGCATAGGAATCCATACTACAACACGGAATTTGTGCACTTATAAAAAGGATTTTGACCACTTATGAACAATCCAATCTTAGAAGGAAACTGCCTAGATTGGTGGCCCATGACACTTTCAAAATTTGGGTCAGTATTTCAACTAGTTGAACCCCAAGAAGTGTGCTTCCTGGGGTATTTCTAACCTAGGATATAGGCATGTTATTCTAGTGAAATTTCAGGTTCAAAGTATTATTTCTAATCTAGGGGAATATTCTTCTACTGAAATTTCAAGCTCAATGTATTTCTAAGTTAGTCATGATATTTCCTTCTTTCAAAAATCTATGCATCTATGGTAGATAAAGGGAGAGTCAAAAGACTCATCTCCCATATCAGGAAAGGTCGAGAAAAGGACTGTAGACGATACACCCTCATTTCTCCTAAAACATTAAGTTTTACTTCCTCTTCACATCGAACTAATATGGTCCTAAAAAGGTCTTCACTGCTTGAGCTACTGTTGCAAAGGGTTCAACCCAGTAACATCGGGTTAGGATCTTCAAATCCATCTGAAATAAACAATTGAACCCCTACTAAGATGAAGTTAAGACCTTAATACCTGCTTGAAAGGATCAACTCAACTCAATAAGACTAGCACAACCAAGGCCTTAACTGACTCAAAGATTGACACTCCATTAGAAAGGGTAATCATGACCTTATTGGATTGACTTCCCTGAGAATATTTCAGGGGTTAATATTCACCATTTGGCTAGCTTTTACAAATTCATCCCAAAAAATTTTCCAATTCAAAACAAATATTGGCCCAAATGTCTATAGTATCAAATTATTTTGCCAACATTTTTCTATAAAATAGATAGAATCTTTAAAATATTAATGAAAATTACAAAATCCTTGTTGAATATCAATACTTCACACTTTTAGAAACATAAATATAAGCTAAACTTTATACACTTATGAGAAAATTATGATTCATTAAGAAATTGGCATGTGGTGATAGGAGACGGAGAAGCAAGTCTTTGTGATTGTTTCCTTTGCGAGAATGAAACATTGTTCGATGATGGTGTCACAAGCGACAGGAATTCAAAGCTCAAGGTATCAGAGCCAAGGGAAGATCCAAAATTTTCCCAATATTTTGGTACCATTCCTAATGGAATTTTTATACCTGCTAACTTAGAGATTTTCTAATACCATGAAAAACAAAATTTAGAGAATGACAGGGACATTTTTCACTTTGAAAATCATAACAGCTAAAGTAGAAAAAAATTTAGACCATCAAAACTATCAATTTTTAATACACTAAACTCCTAACACATCATACTGAAAATATAAGACCAACCTACAACCTACCTTTCATTAAATCTAGAAACCCAGTACATTAATAAAGCTCAAAAAATACCCCGCTAGTCCCTAGCACATAACTCAATCTCACACTCACAAATTTTGCAAAAATATTCACCTCCACCCCACCTTATTTATATATGAGGAAGGCTAGATGAGGAGACAAAAGTAGCCCATTCCTTTCGGCACCAAAATTAAAACCCCAACCTAATTCTATCTAGGGAAGTGTGCCCTCCTTTAACTGGAAGTTTCTCTAGCTCATGTGCTTGAGCTAACTTTCAAAAAAGAAATCTCATTGAAAAACATATTTCTAAATCTGGAAGTAAAACTCCAAAAGAAGAAAAACATTTATTATAAATTTGGAATGCTAAATCTGGCACAGTAATTATAAAACTGGAAGTGGATGAGACTGATGCATGCATGCTGGAGGCATGCATGTTCCCTCTCAATCTTTCTCCTACATAACTGTAGTGCATTATGCCATACAACTTAGTGAATTGCACCCTCATTCTCCTCAGATACACCCTCATCATGACTATACAACAACCCTTCACAGGAATCCATACTACAACATGGAATTTGTGCACTTATAAAAAGGATTTTGACCACTTATGAACAATGAACCAATCTTAGAAGGAAACTGCCTAGATTGGTGAGCCATGACACTTTCAAAACTTGGGCCAGTATTTCAACTAGTTGAACCCCAAGAAGTGTGCTTCCTGGGGTATTTCTAACCTAGGATATGGGCATGTTCTTCTACTAAAATTTTAGGCTCAAAGTATTTCTAAGTTAGCCATGATCTTTTCTTCTTTCAAAAATCTACGCATCTATGGTAGATAAAGGGAGAGTCAAAAGACTCATCTCCCAAATCAGGAAAGGTTGAGAAAGTGATTGTAGAAGATACACCCTTACTTCTACTAAAACCTTAAGTTTTACTTCCTCTTCACATTGAACTAATAAGGTCCTAAAAAGGTATTCACTGCTTGAGATACTGCAGCAAAGGGTTCAACCCAGTAACATCGGGTTAGGATCTTCAAAGCCATCTGAAATAAACAACCAAACCCCTAGTAAGACGGAGTTAAGACCTTACCACCTACTTGAAAGGACCAACTCAACTCAATAACACTGACACAACTAGGTCCTTAACTGACTTAAAGATTGACCCTCCATTAGAAAGGGTTAATCATGACCTTATTGGATTAACTTCCTTGAGAAAATCTCAAGGGTTAATATTCACCATTTGGCTAGCTTTTACAAATTCATCCCAAAAAATTAGCCAATTCAAAACAAATATTGGCCCAAATGTCTATAGTATCAAATTATTTTGCCTACACTTTTCTATAAAAAAGACAGAATCTTTAAAATATTAATGAAAATTACAAAATCCTTGCAGAATATCAATACTTCACACTTTGAGAAACAGAAAGATAAGCTAAACTTTTACAATTTGAAGCAAATTATGATTCATTAAAAAAAATTCCATCTTGCGCAAGGCCTTACCAAAGCTATGATCATGCAATCTGGTTTTGATTCCTTAGTCTGCCAAGATTTCAACATATTTCGTCCTGAAGTAGGAATGGGGAAATAGGACCAGCATTATCCATACCCAATGGAAGCTAAACTACTCCCTGATTAATTTGAAAAACTCTAGTTTCTGACAACAAAGAATGGTTATCGATTCAATGCAGATCGAACTTGAATTGTTGTCCCAAGGAACAAAAACTTGAAGTATTCTCAACCTTGATTGTCAAGTTGGGCTATTATTGTGATGTGACTGGTGAGGAGGCCAGCCCATTACAAGTCGATGTTCTAATGGATCTTGACTACTTTGCAGCAAAGATGATGTCTCAGTGGAAGTATCTCTAAATTTCAAGACAAAATACCTGATTACAGAAGAGAAGATGGATGGTTCTCTTTAAACTCCTACATTAAGAAAAATATCATTATCATAAATCCTTTATCTTTACATGTTAAGGAAAACACTAAAAAAGAAACAATGAAAAAAGAAAATGGGTAATAATTTGTCATCAAACTAATTAGATCAAAAAAGAGAGCAGGGAGAAAGGAAGCATACCCTTCTAGGAGGTTGTCTCTCCTTCTCACTCATAATAGGTCTATCCACATGAGACAACGGTTCATGCATATGCCAATCACTGTTAGGAGTCTCTCTCTCTAAGCTTGACCACTTCTTTGGGTCACCAGGAAAAAAATCATCTTTCCTTGAGTTATCACTTCCTCTTCCATGATTTTCCAATCTTGGGATCATATCTTCCCATAAGTATTCTTCTTCCTCATAATTTCGCCAACTTCTAGACACCATTCTATTTCCTATTATATCAATTTCCTGAGGTGGTTGTACAAGTGAAAGTAGTCCACACAGAGATCTCTCACCCCTGTAATTTCCATAAATGTCAAGTTCAAAGCACGAATTGTTAAAATAAATATCAAGCTTCACAATAGAGCACTTCATCATAAGAAATAGAGTAATAAAAAAACATTCAAATAATGCGGGAATGAAATTAGAATTCTTTCCTTAACTAATGTTAAATGGCATTGACAACCAATATTTTTTCCTGATGCAACTTAAATTAAACAAATTTCAGATAACAAAAATTGCAAGTGGCATCCAACAACAAGCCTTGTTAAGCATGACGTAAATGATCCCTATGTTACACCAAGTTTTGATGATGGGGAGCTGGGGAGTTTTGAAGGAAATCATGGAAAATTCAATCCCCCATTGCAACAACAACACAATTCTAGATTTGGTTTATCTCTCATGCTGAAGGCTTGCTGCAAATGCCCATCTAATCACATCACCCAAACTCCTTCAGATTAGAAAAGAATATTGGAGAGCCATTTTAAAACAATCATGAAAGGATAAAGAAATATATTATCCAGACATCCTTTCATTGTCTTTGCCTACATGGTTTAGCAAAACATTAATTATCGAAATGGTGCACCTGAGGCCTCCCAAGGCCATAACAAGAACCCTTCAAGTCCTCAACATAATAGCTCCAGCATTAAGTCATACATTGAGATGTCCCAACAGCTCTAGCTCTATGTCAAAAGCTAAGATGTCCCAACTGGACAAAAATGAGAAACCATTGCATGAGATCCATAGACAATTGAAGATTCAATGAGGCAAGTTCTATGCCACCTGAACAACGTTAGACAAATATCATCTCAAAGTCAATATAAAACTATCACCAAATGGAGTTCCATCTAGACCACCCTAGGACAGATGAAGCATGACCACAATCCCTAATAAATTGCATTAAGTGGCGAGGACATATGAATTGAGCAGGTTCAAGTTTGGGCATGCATTACATAGATTGATAATGATAAGTTGTACCAAAGACAAGGTAGCAGTGCTCAAATAGATCAGAGGGAGATAAACATATATAGGAGGCCAACATAGATATTTTTAGAGGATGATAAGGTCATTGGAACTGTATTCCATATATAGGAACTGGCAGAGGCAATGTTTAACATATACGTGTAAGCAGTTGACATATAATGACAAATAAAAATAATGATGTGTAAGGTCCTAGTTGAAAGGATCAAACTGCAGCAAGATATTTTGATGTCTATAGATTCCATACAGCTACAGGTGTAGAATTTGGACAACAAGGTCAATCAACCCAAAAAATAAGTAGCTAATCGAGGCTCAAAATGTCTCGAGAAGAGGATAAACCAATGAATGCTAGTGATGTCACAATATATGATTAGGCATGCACAGTATTTTCTTTTTTTGATATACTTCTATTTCATAGTATAAATGATATCTAAACTAGTATAGTTATGATGGATAGAACAAACTCTGGTTATGAGAACAATTTGGAAGCTATTTATTTTAGTTTAGCATCTAAATTAAATAAATCAAACTTCAGCTATAACAAAATTTCGTAAGCTATGTTCTCTTGGACAAAAAGACTTGGTTAGTTTCCCTAGTACAAGAGTAGTAGACACATATGTATATTTTATCACCACTGGATTAATATACAATATCAAAAAGGAACTTGCACCCTTAAAAAATACAATAAATAAAAAATAGTCAAGCTAAAATTCTATAAAATATACTCTTATATTGTGGATCAAGGGACCATGACAGAAGACTAGAAGGCAGAGAAATAAGACCATCTCAAGAAGTAAGAAAATATGGCAAACTTGTCCACGTTTTTGCACATTTTAGTATGGATCATAGGCTCTCAAGTTCTAAGCGCATATTCTTTAGCTTCCCATCATACCAGAACCCACATAGAGGATCACGGCATTTTTCAGGGTACTACCTTTAGAAAAGGGCACAACGAGAACAATTGATACCATTTCATATCTAAATTCACCCCACCACATGAGATCTCAACAGAAAAATCATCTCAGACCAGTCCCTGGGAGACAGACTAGGTCCTCCAGACCTCAATAGTGCACGAACTTCCCCAGACAACAATTTAGTGGACAGTCTGCACCTAACACTGGCCCTTCATCGGGTCAACAAACTTTGTGGAGCTATTTTCAGTGTTCTTCAGTCAACCTTGGATGTTATGAGAGATGGATCTGATCCTCAGACCCATTAGCCTCTGGATCTTCTTCGTCAGGACATTCCATACATTGTATCTTTTATGTTCCTGCATTGTACATTTTAAATTCATGCATTGTATTTTTTATAAGAGACTGTTTGGTTCTCCCGCATTGTATGGACATCATTGTACTCAACAGTCCCTTTGACCTACTTTGTGGTCATTAGTTGGACATAAATATAATTATCTTATCTTATCTTATTTGCATGCAGTATCCCATTTTACTAGTGTTCCAAATTATCCTGTAAGTATCTAGCAATTGAAAATTAAGCACTTTAATATTTTGGAAGGTTGTAAGGAGTGGACTAAGCCCTTCCTATTGCATTTTTCCTTCGAATACTCATCGATAGTACTATATATGCTTTCCTACAAGTTGACTCCAAAATTCTAACTGTCATGCTCTAATTGGGAAATGGATCCATTTAGCTCTAACAAAACAATTTTGTTATCGAATTGATTAGTTTCTAACTTGCTATACATGTACCCCGAATGGATATTTATAGAGTTTTTCTAGTGGTGTTATGTATAATACTATAATGTTATTTACTTGCATGGCTGGTTCTTTAATTGTTGACTATAATGTTAATATAATCCACATTACAAAATCTATTGAAAGCACAGGTTGTAAGGTCAATAATTTGGTTTTGTTTCCAATAAAAAAGCAAATTAGATAAGTGACTTGGACATGTATAAGATATATAATGGATCATGAGAACACAACTGGGATTTTCTGCAAGTAAAATTCATGAGTTGTGAACACAATTGTCTTTGAATGATTTGGAAACAATTACTACACAGCCATTCCAGATTGTTGTTCCTAATTTAAATTACAACTCAACTTCCCTATTAATTCTCATACACATCCCTCCATTTTATTAAATTTGAATATATAATACACAAATTTTTAATTCTATGAACCAAACTATAGAGCTACAAATCTGAAAACCATCTATATAGTTCTCAAAACAGTAGATTGTATAAACTCAAAATTCTGATTTGTATATTCAAAGGTATAGACATCGCATAATACGAAAAATTAGAACACAGTAGAGAACTAAATTCGTAAAATATTATTCTGGGAATAATGGACAACAAACAAAATGTGCAGGAACTCAATCACATAATTTTCCATTACTTGCAAAAAAGAATTATAAAGCAATTTTTCATAACCCTCACTATTTCACTACTCTAGTGACACACTCTGTCATTATTTTATAGATAAATAAGGCTCTGGTTTACAAGGAAGTTCCATCATTGTTGTGGTGCGTCTTCTCTACAAGATGCAAAAAAACTAACTCTAGATACCTAGAAAGAGTGCACCCAACTTGCAAGAGGAGATTACCCATAATAGAGTGCTTCCTTACCTAGGAAAGTGTGCCCTAATCTAAATCTAACTACATTCTCTTCCATGCACTTTCCTAGAGATGGAAACAATGCCAAAAAGACTGAAAAAGAACTGAAATGACACTTCTAAAAATGGAATTCCAGTGCCTAACTAAACTCAGATACATTCTAAGTATGACTATGTCAAAGTTTTCAACAACACCTCACTCAAGATAGAATGGATCTGAGCATGCATGTATGCATCAGCCATAAGATTCCTACAAAATTAATGTGCCTACTCTAGTGTGCATAATTAATTCACTTCAACCATCCATATAAAACACTACAGCACAGTAACCAAGTGAACATAACCTGTTGGATATGATGCATTGGATCCTAAATTAGAATGCCTTCTGATCTATAGGAAAACTAACATGTTGCTAAAGTCAAGGACCCTTCAAAGCTCAACCACCCTTACTTTCTTTGCCTCCTTTCTTGCCTTCGGAAAATGCAATAGCTAAAATATTTCATCCGGGTTCTTCTATAGTTGATGACTAGTTTCAAACCCTATTAGGCTTGCTACTGCATGTTACTATGGACCCATGATAATGTGGAGCAAGTTGAATGGACAGGTGTAAGTCCTATGTGAGCCACAACTACTTATTAGCCCAAACAGTTCTCTGAATTTGATAGTGTGCTATCAATAGTGTTCTCCCTATTTATGGATGTGAAAGAAAATAAAATCTGAGTCCAACCACCTATTCCTACTCATTAATACAGAGATATACACTTATTGGCCCAAAATTTATGTTGATTTCTTTTCTTTGTCCATGGTCTTGTTTGTCAATTTGATTCAACTTTGTTGAAAAAATCGGATGCAACTATTACTATAAAACATATCCATTACGCCAACTTCAATGTAATACTTTGCCCAAAATTTGACAGGAGGTTATGGTGCCCTACTACTTTACAGTCCACTAAAAATGAGAAAGGAAAAGGGGCATTCCTATACAGGTTTACTTGCCAATGGGATGTTGATTTAGTAGTGAGAAATCAATAGTTGGTTATGCCATAAGCCATACACCAAGTCTCCTATCGAGGGAAAGTCCTCCCATCACCGACTATGTAATTAGGATTGGATGAAAGTGCCACATGACTTTGATGGAACAACTCCCTCTATTTTTTTTGAGATCTTAGATAAATATAAGTTTGAACCTTTCCCAAAGGTTGTTGATTTCAGGGCAGCTTTCATAAGAACTTTAAATTCTAAAGCTCAGTTGACACAATAGAAACTTTAAAATACACAGTTTACCAGAAGTTTTCAATGACAATAGAAACTATAACCTAAATTACTACTCTAGTGGATAAATAGCCCAAATCTCCACTCAAGTACACCAATATTAAGATCTATGAAAATGGTACCCTGAAATCTAGACTTTTCTACAGAGTTGAAGCATAAACTTAAGAAAAATGGAGCAAAACCTTTATTGAGCATTGTGCAACAAAGGAAAACAATCTTTAGTGATGCATATATATCCTCACACACAACATTCTACTGAACGGATGGATGATGAGTCAGTCAAATGGGATGGGATCACCTAGATTAACTTTGTCATACATAACCATAATGGATACAGAACAAGTGCAAGATCTACACTCCTTCAACTTTGTTGTTTACAAGGTTTACATAAGTTAGTGGAGTGATGGATTGTTGAATAGTAACTATGGGTCATTCATCTACTCTTTCTTGTAGCTTTGCAAGCCAAGAGGATATTTTCCCTGACATATGTAGGTTGGTCTAAGATTACTTCCCTAGATTTTGAAGAATGAAATAATACACAGAATAACTGAGAAACCTATTCCCCAACAAAGTGATAATATTTCAAAGGACAATGGAGTTTCCCAAAGCTTAGCAACTTTTATAAAAGCTATATCTCTCAAGCTACTGTTATAAATATACACAGATCCAAAAATTTATTCACATTCCTGTGCACTATGATGTTCTCCATATAAAACCCTATAGAGGCTAAGATAACATAACAGCAATGAAATGTAATCATACTCAATTTTTCAATAGAGCCCATTAGGCCCGAGCGTTGAACCTAGGAGCTCTGATACCACTTGTAACACACCATCACCCTTTGGCTTTTTTTTAGGGGGGTCTTCCATAAGTGTTCAAGATGTTTCCTCACCTCTAATCTAGTGTTCTTCTCTCACATGAGTTAAAATAACAATGCTTTCTGATCCTTTAGGGTTTGTCACAATCAAAAGTTTTCTTACCTCCTTTAGATCAAATTTATCCCTAGTATAATTGTGCACTACTCTAAGACCTAATACTCCAGGACACGGAGATAAGGTGATGAAGAGTGTCAAGAGAAGGAGCAGGTCCAATGTGCTACCCATCTCTAAGATAATATGGTCAAAAAAATGTATATGAGGTCCCTCTCCTTCCCCTGTTTATATAAGAGGACAAGAAATCCAACGATGTAGGGTAAGGCTAAGCCTCTGCAGGCAGCCCAATCTTGTACAAAATCATATGCCCTCAATAAAAAAAAAGGGTTGCAGATTTCTAGGATAAATAAGGAGAATATTAAAGTACTGAGCATCAACAAACCCATCTTTGAGTAGCCATGACTCATGATAGCCACTTGTCCTCACTCTAGATTCATTCTGTAATAGTCTTTTGTAGACAATCTATGAATTTCTTGCACATATTCTAGGGGAAACCATTATTTGTGATTGTTAAATCTGTTTGATTAGCTCTTCCCCAAGAAGTGAATGGAAATTTGTAAAGGGACTCATTGCAATAGGAAAAGGTCCATTCTGGGTATTTTTCTTGGCAGCAAAAAACCTAGAGGTGAAGCTATTTGTTAAGATATTCCCTTTTTGTATTCATTAGTATGGGACCATACCTTGAGTATGTGGCACGCATGTCTCTTTAAGGGAAATCATTTGTTTTCATGTTAAAAGAATGATGATTGGGAGCTCTTTGGAAAAGGGACCTAGAGTAATTACTACGCCAAGCATTTGGTTGGATTGTTATGGAACACAAGCACTTGATTTTCAACATCGTACAATTCATGCCCTTGGCTAGGGATCAACTGTATGCATTTTGGAAGCCACCAAGGTAGCTTTAAGAAAACAAGTTTTGCATGTAGAGCGCACTTTTATCTCTCTGACTATCAAGAATAAATCAGGCATTGTTTGCAACCCTCCCCTCAGCATTAGGCAACCATTTTCCCTTAGAATTTGAGCATTCAGAATCCCCATCTACGGTTGGCCTCTCAAAGCTTATATCATTACTACTACGTGAGCTAGATTTGGGATCATCATCATGAAAATCACTATTGTTACAGCTCCAATCAATGTAGTAGATTTCACCTAATATCTATAGTAGGAAACATGTTTATTAACAAAACATATATTATTATGTTCAATATTTCTTTCCAATCTAGGTAAGAGAGGGAACAATGATTTGTTTTCCGTATCTTCACATAGCACATGTTCCAGTGGTGCTATAATATTGGTAATGCAATCTAGTGTTAATATGATGCAAACAATCAACAAAGAGAAACATTGCTACCCCTAACTTTATCAGCCCCGCCACAATTCATCAACTATTGAGAAGTCAATTCTACGATCAATAAAAACCTCAAAACTAAATGGGAAACATAGCCTGAAATGAATGCTCGTTTGTTCATTTATGTAATTCTTCTAGTTACGATGCAATTTCTGGCACTAGTTTCTCATGTTTTAAATTGAACGCATAAAAATTCCAACCCGAGTAACCCCAACAGAGTCCAAAATATAAAACAACAAACCGAGAAAACTTAATCCCATTGGAGCCTAGTTGGGTAGTAAACTAGAGTCTCAATTTAAAGCTAGCGTGAGGTGTTTCATATCTACAAAATGCGGTCTATGGAAAATTGATTTCGGTCTTTTGATAGTTGTTGGCCCTTAGTCCCGAAAGTGGACTGGAGGAGAGCCAATGGAAACTTGAAAAAGGGCTCGACACATTAAACGCCAATATTATTGACAAGGAGGCCTATGCGCCCATATTTGTTAATCTCAGTCCACACTACATCAGCTACACTCTAGTCTGAGTGTTCGTCACCATCCAACAAGTGCACAACAGGATGCTTTTCAATGCCAAGGATCGAGTCGTGGCTACAATTCAGCATTTCTGCTAAGCAACCCAAGGGCCAACATGTAGTTAATACCTCCAATTGTGAATCTTGTGACTATCATCACATTGGGTTGCTCTTCCATGGAGAGAAAAGATTCAGGTCTGGTTTTTTAGTGCTATGTAGATTTGAATCACAATCCAGGGAGGAGTTTGTTATCCCCATACTACTCTTCATTGATGCCCTCAAATGGTGTTACTGATAGCTGGATCTGGTATATAAAATTCCTAGCAGAGTTAACAAGGCCTTGATTCACTATTGAGATTGACAGAGTGTTCAATTATTTACCATAATTCCATTCTTGTTGTGCTTTGCCTTGTTCAAATGGCATGCTAAAAAGAGATGCAACCAGATTGAAGCCCTGCATGCAAATTGTGGAATAGATATTCCTCACATCTAGAATATAAATCAATGGAAGTATGTGTGATTTAGTGCAGTGCCTCAGGGTGTGTTTTGGGAAGAACTTCTAACAGAGAAAAATAAGCCAAAAAAAATGAATCCTAACAAGGTTCCCTACCCATTAATAATTAGAGATTTGATCCTAGAAATAACATTAAATGAAAGAGTGCAAGAGGAAGAATTCACTAAAAAAATATTCTTGTTAAACCATAAAAAATGGCTATTTGTCTAACTCAACATTCATTGTTTATTGTAAAGTTGGTCTTTATAATCAATCTATTTTCAATATTCAAAGAAGACATTGAACGATTATAGAATATTGAAACAAAAGTTGTTTCTACTTACCATGTTAGAGTTTAAAG
Source organism: Pinus taeda (assembly GCA_000404065.3). Taxonomy (NCBI): domain Eukaryota; kingdom Viridiplantae; phylum Streptophyta; class Pinopsida; order Pinales; family Pinaceae; genus Pinus; species Pinus taeda. The sequence goes on along the minus strand of APFE030495408.1, from coordinate 2,492 downwards.
TGGTGCCCTTGCATATAATCAGTGACTGAAGAATTTCCATTGCAACATTCCCAACATTTGTGTTCATGATTACTATTGTTCCTCTCCCCAACCATTCAAACTCTATTCCCATGAATTCATGATATTTGGTTAGAAAGTGACACTTTTGGGTTCCTTCAAGCCAAAGACCGCAAAGGAACGAGATGACCACCAGGACTATTGAACCTTAAAGAATCATTTTATGTCGAAGAAAAAAACCAAATAACATTGGATGTGAAGGTTGTTAGAGTCGGTCTGGTAAATCCTCCGTCAGAGATCAAAATTCTTTATGCATTTCATGATTAGGTGTCCCGCTCCATTCTCCCAATTGCATTCCACTAGGGGCATGCCATAATCTGACGGAGAAGGTCATTATAGTCTCCTGTCTGGCTCCTGCTGGCTCAAGTCTTTTGTCAATCATCATCAAAGTCCATGACAGTCAAGGTCTGGTCCTTTAAAGGACAAAGGTAATTTCGAGGTCTAGGTCTAGGAATTGATTAATTTGGTACTTGAAACATGTCCAGTAGAGCCATGCAGGCCAGAGTGAGGCCCTTACACAGTTATGGTTCAAAAAGCTTCATCGTCATATGGATAGACTCCGACTCTTCTTCAAAACTCTGTTTTGAAGAAAAGTCAAACAGTGTCATTTATGGCAAAATTTTCAAAAACAGTTATCAAGTGATTTTTTCAGATGCAGTCATGGTTTTTGTGGCCACATGTCCTGTCTCGCAACCCCCGCAAAGAGTGCCGAAAATTGCATCATTCGAGCTAAAATTTCAAAGGGAAAGTGAAAATCAGTATGTTTTAAAGTCAGTGAAAAAGTGCAAAACTCAAACATTAGAAAAATGGGTTTTTGAAGAGGCAAAAATCAAACTCATCTCTCCCAA
>APFE030495396.1:4746-27321 GCA_000404065.3 Pinus taeda | reverse complement strand
TTCTCCTCCCAGACTCCCTCTGGTGCACATGTTTCAAGTATTTTATGTGTGTTTTTGTTTGATCTAGCTCACAAATATGATCATCAAGAAATGCACGGTGGAACTCATGTTTTCTATCAAACTTGTTACGAAGATAGGAAAGAAAGAAGCTCACTTTCTTTATAGCTCCCAGCCAATTATCTCGTATTGTTTTGGAGATTGACTAATACTATATGAACATCGTATCGTCCTATCTACATTTGAGAAGGAAACACAAAAACGAAAAGGCAAAAATCAATAAAAGTACATGCAACAAAGTATATAATATATTATATATTATATATATTATATATATATTACATAGTATATATAACATAACATAACATACCCACGATTTTTATTCTTATGTTAAAAACAATTGATTTATATCTTACATGAAAAAAAAAAATCTAGTGTTACATGAACCAAACGATATAAAAATTTCTACAAATACAAGCCTCATTTCAAAGTGAAATACAAAAAACTATAGAAATAGAATAAAACCATGGCCAATATTCAAAAAATGAATATTGGCCATGGTGATGGTCAATATTCAAGAGTTTCATTTTTTCATTTCATGATGTAATATGAATTCACAATATTAATATCATTATGAACCAGTTATAGAAATGATTTGGAATGATTGGTTCATATAGCTCATTTTTTATGTTTGAATGTCTGTTGCAAGAAAAAAGAGAATAGCACTTAAAAAATAATAATAAAATGAACAACATCAAAAATGATGTAACAACTTTCTCAAATATTACTATGAATATGATGAATTTGTTAATCTAATAAATATATGAAAATGATTATTATATTAAAAGTAAATCAAGAGAATAATAAAAGCAATTCAAAAACCATGTTATAGAGAAGGTCACAATGTTATTAGTTGTATTTCATAGTGATATGGACTTCAATCACTCCTCTTACTTCTTCCTAATTGTAGCATATGTGCTATCTTTCATTGAGGCATAACATTGGAAAGAAAAAGGTGGCGCAATGCGTAAACCATCTATTGATTTCACTCTTGATATGGCTGTGAAGGTAAGGCCTTTCTGCTCTTTATTCCTGATATCAACTGATGCTCGTTCTAAAGTCAATCCCTATGACTTGTGGATTGTAAGAGCCCATGCCATCTTCAAAGGAATTCATTTTCGATTTTCTCTTATCACTCGGGTGATAGGGACAATGTTTGGATTTCTTGCATCAAATGGGACACCAACATACTTATCAAAAACAACAGTTTTGAACATTGGAAGTTGAGATGGCTTAGAGGTAGGCGGATAGAATATATCCTTAACAAAACCAAGTGCACCATTCACCAAGAAAGCTTCAACCCATAAATTACATGTCAAAATAACACAGTGACCATGACACAACAAAACTTCATGCTCCAATTGATCATCATCAACACCATTGATTTTCTAAATGCCTTGAATGCTCAGCAACACATCGTGCAATTGGAGAATTTAATGATTTTAACATATGCCTATTATGGAAGGAGACCAAACTACTTGTTGGAAACATGTGAACTGTTGCATTAAATAAATCTCTTTCTCTAGGATGCAACCTCATATCAACCCGTGACATAAGAGACTCCCAATGTTCAAGAACAGGTTCTACGTTTCTTATGTTATTGAGGACCCTATGAAAGCAATATTGTTTCTCATTATTCCCGTGTTGGCAAAATATTGTGTCAAGAGTGACAACAATGTTGAATTTGTTCCACAATACTTTCCCTGCTATATTATCTACATACAAAGGCTTATCTCTGACAGGAGGTAGTTGGCCAAGGTCACTCATAAGGATGATGGATCTACCACCAAAAGGACGATTCTTTTTATTTGGAAATGCTTCTCGTAATCGAGCATCTATTTTCATAAACAACCTTGATCCTAGAAAGCTCATTTCATCAATCAATATATATCTGACATGTCACATTTGTTCTTTGAATACTGTAAGTGACCACCCCTGTGGTGGCTGCATATCTTTAATTGGAATTTTTAGAGCTGAGTGTATTGTTTTTGAATTTATATTAAAAGCAACTATTCTTGTTGGGTCAAGGAGAAGCAAAGGGATTCTTCCATTACTTGACGAATTAGAAAGAGCTTAAAAAATAAAATGGATAAGGAAAGACTTCCCAGTGCCCATAGTGCCCTGAATAATCATAAGAAGAGCTTCAAGAATATCATATTCAACAAAGTGCCTTAACAAAATTTTAAAAGAAAGTTGTCATTTTTTCTGACAAAGAATCTGGAGATGCAAATGTTCTGCCTGAAAGGTCAATAATATCACCCGTTGATTTTGCATTCCTTATAAAATTAATAGCCTCTTCTTCAACATCATCAAAAATAGTTGTACTTTCCCAGTCAAAGGATATATCAAAGTCCCATTGACAAAGGGTGTGAAGATTAGAAACATTCACATCATTTGGTGGAACCAAACGAGATAAAATCTTCCATTCTTGAAAATCATCTTCAAGATTCATATCCTTGTTAAAAAATCGTCATCTTCTTCATCTTCAATATTGTCTATAATTAATGGATGTCAATCAACATGCCATGCTCGATATCGAAAATTCCTCCAACTTTCAATAATAAGTTTAGTTGAAAGGCCAATTTTTGCAGGAATGTCACGAAATGGATTGTACAATAGCAATTATGTCCAGCAAATTCCTCTGAAGCCTCACCAAGAATAGAATAAAACCATGGCCAAACCCAAACAATAGCATGAACATCTCTAGGATTCCATGGACCTTGTTTACACTTGCTATCAAATGTCCAAGATCTTTCTGTTTCTATCAAAGATAGATGTTGAAGGAAAAATGGTCTCTTCTAATAATGTTGAACAAAAGTATTCTCAGATGAACATTGCAAGCCATCCCTTGCTATTTTCCTAAAAACCATTCTTCCAACATTTAAGGAAACAAATTTTCGACTACAAACAACAAGAGGTAGCTTAAGCAACATATGGCATGTTTCATGTGCTCCAATGTCACGGTCAATAATCACTTCTACAAGAAACTTTCTATATGACATAAAGCATGATCCTCAGAGCCAATAGAATTTTAAATTCTAGTTAACATATGATGATAACTTTAAGACCTTTTGTATGCTTTCGATGCATACTTAGCAATGTATTTCAACACATCATAGTGAGATAGCATTGGCTAGAAATCAACGTTTTCATGCCACATTGTTAGAAGGTCAATGTTATGTACATTAAGCATGTCATCATTTCTTACTGGCTCATATTTTTTTCCTCCTTGATCATCTACGAACAATCTTGATTCATCAGAAAGATCCCATGGAGCATCGTATAGAAATGTTATAATAGTGCCCTTTTTGCGCAAACAAGAATCTACAGTACACTTTGTGTGCCTTTGGAAATGGTTTAACAATTCTTTGTAATCATTAGGAGGATTAGAAGATAAAATCTGACCAGTATTCAATAGGCAAGGGTCATCATTGAGGCTTCGTGGAACCATTATGTTGCGATGATGTATGTCACGCAGATTCCATGTAGTTACATATTTGTCGAAGAATATCTTTACAAGTTGTACATTTAAACTATTTCACCATTCAAGTATTTCCATGTCAGGAGCACCTTCTAACCATAGGAACCATGGATATGTGTTGAACCTCTATGTTGCCACTCATATCTAAAATAAATGAAGATATATTTACTACAAACAATATAAATAGAATCATAATAAAATTTGAAAAATAATGGAAAAAAAATTGAACACAAACATGTACCAAAAGTCTTTAGCTTTAAGATATTTTTGGATAACTTCCTCTAGAAAAATATTGAATCTGTGGTGCATAAATGTTTCAAAAAATATGAGGGTGCTAGGTAACATTCTCAATTTTCATACGACGCTCATTTGAAGAATGAGAATGTGAATGTATGGGCATGAGGTTATGCAACTCTGGTCACTTTGTGTTAGCTGCACTCAAAGTAAAAAATAAAGATGGACATCCTAATTGAGTAATCATGTCCTTCAATTTAGATGGACACTTAGTCCAGTATGCCCTTGTAACTCTCAGAGAAGAACCAAACCACATAAGATGCTCAGCCAACTTATTATCTAGTAAATCAGATAGTTGGCGACGCAACTCCTCAACTATTGTAGGTGAGTTATCATGTAAATGTTTCTTTGCAAAAGCTACAATAGTTTCTTGGCTCTGATGCCACATTATCAAGTTTAATAGGTAATATCGAAAGCGAGGATGGATTCCAAATATCTTATCATAGTACCTAAGAAGATGCAATGGATACTCATGAAGTTCAACACTACAAATACATGGTTGCAACAAATCAACATCACCAGTTGGGGAACAATGCTGGGAATTCCATATCTAATAACCCCTTTGTATTATATTCATTCACTGGAGACGTTCCAATACTAGGCCAATCCATGTCTTGAACATGTCAAGAATCAACATTATTAAGAAATGCTCTAATTTCTTCCATTTCTCTTTGTTCATTTGGTAGGCAAGCAACAAAAGAAGAAGGATGAGAGGGAAAGTGCTTAACATGAAACCCTTGATTATTAGTTTCATTGATCTCAGATTCTTCAATATCACAATCAACAAATTTACACATGGAGGAGACATTTGTTGATCTTTCAGGCAGAGAATTCATTGAATCATAATCGATTACAACATCTCGATAATATTGATCATGTTGGGTTTTGAAAAGCAATGCAACCATCACTCGAGATCTTTTGATATAACATTCATAATATTTAGACTGAGCGCCATGTCTCCTCACAATTAGAAAGTCAATATGTTCAACATGTCAGGGAAGGCTTTGTAGAATTGTAGAAATATCTTGAGGAAAGCTAATTGTATGACCACTATACTTATAATTGCCCACCTCGAGCATGTGTCACTTGCAAAATAGGATTCGCACGTGCTATTAGCATTTATTAAACTTGAGTAAGAACTCTTAAAATATGAGGTTGCTCACCAGGATCCATGTTATTATATCGACAAGAATGATGGGCTCCTCTTTCACTCTTACATCATCTGCAAATAGATCCTTGAGAATGTCTTACAACATGGATTTCAGGATATGATTCTTGGCAAATGTTGCACATTTGGAAAAATGGCAAGCTATTTATCTTTGCTCGAAACATTTTATGCATTGCAATAATGTTTTCATCAAAATGAATATGATCTCTACTCGCCTAACCATGTTGAAAACCATTTGGATGAGTAAAATATCTTCTAACATTTACCTCATCTTCAAGAACATGAGATTCCCTTCGTAAATTTGAAGCATGTGGAATGGATCTATGAGAATGTCTTTCCAAATTTACGGTGTGCATTTCGCGAACCTAAGAGGATGTAAAGGTATCTTTCTCATAAAATACTTTAAAATTTAATTTCCAACTAATTATAAATGAAGAAAATGAAAAAGAATCAAATGAATTCAAAATTTACATTTGTGTCTTCATGTGGATGAGGGTTATGAGATGGTTGCTCTTGAATTTTAAGATCAGTGGATGGAACATTTTTTGATGTAGTTTCCTTCCCTCTATTCAAATGAGTTGTTTCCTATTACAAAAAAATAAAATACGTTATAAAACTAAATGTCCAAAAAAGAAAGATTCAAAAATTGAAAATAAATTAAATACATTGAACATCTACATTAGTTTTACAATTTCATGTTTTTGATTCCAATTCTACAACCAAAGGAGATGAGATCATGGTTTCTCCATGAAAGGTTACAAAACACAAATTCTAGGCAAATGTAAATGAAAAAATGAGAAAAATATCAAATGCACTCAACATTTACATTTGTTTGGAGATGTGGATGAATGCTATGAGATGGTTCCTCTTCACTTCTAACATTAGTAGATGGAAAATCTACGAAGTTAATTTGTATGCCTCTATTGAAATGACTTCTGTCCTATTCAAAGCAAATAAAATACGCCATAAAATTCAATGTCTAAGCAACTAGAAATTTAAAAAATGAAAAGCAAATCAGAAACAATGAAAATTTACATTAGTCTGGTAATTTGATCGTCGAGGAGAATGCACAGGAAGATTATGACATGCTTCATATTCACTTCTTAGATTAGTAGATGGAACAGTTTGGGAGTTAATTTCTATAACTCTATTAAAACAAGTTGTATCCTATTTGAAGAGAATAAAATAACATAAGGTTAGTAAAAAAAACTTTGTAATTATAGGAATTTAATAGAGCAACCACTATTGTAATGAAAATCAAAATATAATTGTGTTACCTCCATTGTTCCATGCAAAATGCTATCAGGGATGACTGGTTCTCTTGGTGGGACCACATTACTTTGAGAAGTGGGATTTGAAGATCTGATATTTCAAGCAACTCAATCCAAATTATCAAATAAATGGCCAAGTAAACTATTGTCCAAATCATCACACAAAATGCCATCATTACCTCCACCATGGATGTCGTGAAAACTTTGGCCATCAAAACATGCAATTGGACACACAGAACGGTTAGGGTGAACATTTGCATCCACAATATCGATATGGTGTTCTTCCCGATTGCAAGATGTTTCCCCAATGTTATGAAAATTTTGAGAAGAGCATTGAACAACAAGATTATGTTGAGGAGGAGCATATCCTGATAATGAACTATGAATAGGAAATGTTCTTTCCATTATATCATCCATAGTATGATGCTTACGAGGAATTATAAAATCATTTTGAAGAGTGTCTTCACTCAGTTTTCTATAATATGTAGCTCTCCTATGCTCATTTATGGCATCCTTATTTTGTTGATACTATAAACAACAACTTTCATTAGACCTCTCACGTGATTGTGGTGACAAATTTCTTTTTCTTGTATGCTTGCTTATGCCTTCAGATGACATGTCTACAATGGATAATAAAATATTCATTATGGAATCATAAACATGGCACATAAAAAGTGTATATGTTATTTGTTTTCCAACCATATAAACTTATCAAAATGTATAAGGCTTTTTCCAAATGGCTAAAAACAAAAAACGAAAAAAATCAAAATGGAAAAAAAAGAAATGAGTTCTTCCAAATGCCTTAAACAAAAAAGTCTAAATTTTTGTGTATCATATTATAATAAAAATGAAACCCATACTATTGGGACACAATAATCTAAGAATTATATGAATTGGAAGTATATCTGAATAATTGGAACTATATATACTATCAAAATATAAATATAAATATTAAAATGAACATAAACATATAACATTGTTTGAGAATCAATGACAAAAACCAATACAAATAATATGTATAACATAAATCATAGAAATTATAAGTATACAAACAAAAAAAAATGCATAACATCGAGAAACATTTACATGTAAATAAGAAAACTTAAGGGGAAACAATATTAAATATTTTACATCACAAATATCAATACATACATAATTTTAAAGTATTTCCATAAAGACACATAGTATGTATAGAGACAAAAATGTAAATATTTTCCACAACCATAGAGAGTATATAAAATGGAAATATTCGTAAGGACTCCTAAGAATACATAGCCATATCAAATGGTGGAATCTCATCAACAGAATCCATACAGGGAGAAATTGCAAAAAAATCTCCATACTTAATCAAATCATTGCAATCCTCCAATGCTGGGTACCAAAACTAAGACATCTACTCATTAGTTGAACTATCAATATCTATTGGAAAACAGATGTGAGTTACCATGTCATATAATAGGAAAGGAACTTCACTGCAATTGCACATAAGAACCAGACCATGGACTGTTCGGAATGGAAGATAGCCAAGACATTTTCTATTTATATCTGCAGAAATTTCTTCCAACAACTGCCATCTGAAACCTCAATCATCTTTAAAGTATTCAATTCTTCATTCAACACACGGTTGACCAAATTGGAAACGATCTAATTCTTCAATTGACCATGCGGAAGTGGAGCCATCATTTACAATGCATATCAACAGATTCATGTATATTGCTAACGACATACAACGTATGTCACTGATTGGAACAAATGAAAAACCCCTTTGATTTTTTATTACGTCAAACTGTAGATTCTATACCCGCAGTGAGGATAATCTTCATACTCCTTGTCGAGATACAACCAAAAAAATTTACTTTTATAAAACACTACATTCTTAGGGGGTGAAGTACCACCAAATGGAACAACAACCCTTTGCCATACACTATCAAGACTACTACAAACATAAAATTTAGATTACATTCTATCATAGATATGTTTTAGAACAACCTAGTCATATTTTCTGCTACTTACATTTTCCAATAATGAAAAGAATCCCAAGTCTCCAATTTGTATTCGCCCTATGTTTTAAAATGTCTTTGTAAATGGATTTTTTACAAAATAGTTGTATGTTTGGGAGAATTATGTTGGTAAGGACCAAACCACCATTGGTCCAACAATACACTCTACTCTATATCTTGAATCTATGAATCCCAAATGAAATTGATATATGTGGCCATTCTGATTAAGGTATTGAACAACAAAACAATTGTCTTCACTATTGAGGAAGGGAACTAGAAATCCAAATTCATTCGTAGAGACATTCTTGCAACATAAAAAAAAGAAGGGTTTTTAAAAGAATTATTCCATTTTTTACAAACAGTGCCAAACTTTATCACAACCGATGAAGGGAGCCACAAGAAGTCAAGTTCAAGAACTTCGAATGGAAGATAACACTAAATAGTTGGATCCATGATGAAAGAGTGAAATCACCTAACACCTAACACTAAAAATAAAAGTCATTTGATATCAACAAAACAATTTAATGTTGAATAAAATTAAAAGTAACATAAATACATAATTTACCATACCCGATTTTCTATTTTGTTAAGGATAAGAAATGTTAATGGTTGTGTAAGAGTGAAATTTGAACTAATAAAAAATAGTTGGTGAACAACTTGTTTTATCTTCTAGCTTCAAGATCACATGGCTACCTATTTTGTATAGTAGTGAATTTATTTTAGTTATATGTTTTAATTATGTATGTAATGTGAATGACCTAAATAATTTTTGGTTGGAATTTAATTGACTCAATCATAATGAATCCAAACATGTCAAATTAAAATTATATTACTAAATTTCTATAACAACATATTAGTATATATTAATTTTTTTCACATTTAGAATTAATCTAAAATCACTTTACTTATTTATGAATAAAACAATAGACTGTTAATATGATCAGATAATCCTTCTAATGGAATGCATTAATATCACAACTTAATCATTCTAATGGACTACATTAATATCTACATGATTATGATTATGTGGTATATGGACCTTAAATTAATAAATATTAGGAAATTTAAATAATAAAATATGTAATATGTTTTATGTTTGTGAGATTTTTCAGCATAATTTTATATATTTATAACTTTTCTAATTATTTGAATTTCTTAATATTTATTAAAATAGTATTTCTTACTTAATAATGTAATTTTTAATGATACACTAATCATAATAGTTATAATTTAAATGTTCTTGACGCTTAAGAAAATCTGTTTTCTAAAACAATTAATTCTATATGTCTCCATTGTTTTAAAAAAATAATGATATATAACTTGATATTAATCTTAAAATTGAATTATTATTATTATTTTATGTGTTTATAAATATTTTTAATGGGTTGTCTAACAACTAGATGTTAACTAATTTTTGGTTGGAACTAACTACATTTTACTTGAGATTCCAAACAATCTTTACTCAAATTTACTTGTAATTTTTTTTTGTTGAATCAAATTCACTTGTAATTCCAAAGAATTTTGGCCAGATTAAAAATATTAGAAAATCTAGAAACGCATGAATTTAAATATATATTAAGTAAGGTGTTTAAAGTTTCTTTTAAAAAAAATTGAAAAGATTTGTTTTATTGAATTAATCTATTCTTATACACATTTTTATTATACAATGTTTTTTTTGTAATTATAATTTATGAAAGAAATCAAAACAAAATATGACACTAAGAAATATAATATAACTTTTTATAATATAATTTTATAAAATCCATATCTTATTTTGCTAACATATTTAATATGTATGTAATATAATGAGAAGAGTTTTTTCATTATTCTCTTATACAATTATATAAATCTATTTCTTCAAAAAAAGTAAAAAAAAATGTTTAAACAATTCTCAATAATATATTAAATACATTTAATTATTTAAATTAATACATTCGAGCTAAAGACATATACATTATACATTACCCATATTACACATATACATTATGGAAATTCCTACAGTGTTAATGACAACCAATTACGTTTAAATATACATGTAAATATTCATAATTATACCTCACACTCGTTTTTTGAATCCAACAAAATTTCCTCAAGCAACCACACACACATAAGATTTGACATTACCAGTTAGCATGAAAGGTCAGTTTCTTTATCCACTTGATTATGATTATAGGGTATATGGAGGTTAAATTGAAATATATTGATGGCTTGCTAATAGATGCAATGTGAGAATTTTAGGAATAAGACATCTATCCAATTGAATAGAATAATGTTTAAGAGCTATATCTAATTTTTTCAAAAAAATATTTCACAAGGCTTTTAAACAAGTAGAAAAGGTTGTGACATTCTTTATAATGAACATTTAATAGAAGAACATATTCCACTTGTTTAGGTGCCAGAGTTAATTTACAGTGCCACATAGTTAATCTATAGTGAACAAAAAATTAGGTTAATTATGAGTAATTTAGATTAATGAATAATTTGATTAATTATAAGTAACTATGGTTTATTTACTTATGAGTAATTGACTAATTCTGTGTTATTTAGGTTTATGAGTAATATACTAATTCTATGTTTCATTTTTTAGATTGATGAGCAATTTCTAGTAATTCAGGTATACACCATTAAATAAGTTAATTAATAAATAGTTATGATTTAAATATTTATTAATTATTTGTGAATTAAACAATTTCCCATTTATTAAATACTTTTTTAACCATTATTTTTTTTTTAACTAAAACGGGTGTATCTTTATTTGAATTGGTAGAGATTTGGACTTACGCCAATGTTGCCATCATTACATTGCATCTAATTCTGTTCCAAATTGCCTACTACAGAATCCTCATGGATTACATGGGTGGATATAACTATCCCCGTTTATGAGAATTTGGCCTTTCCCAAGTGTACATCCCTTGTTAGCCAACAGATTAGCTTCGCTATTCAGATTTCTGAGTATGTGGAAGGATTTGTAGGATTCAAAATCGAGTAGGACTTCCTTCAACCTGCTCAGCGTTTTGTTAAGGCTTGCATTGATGAACCAGTTCTCTGAATTTAACTTTTTAATTATGAGCTCAGAATCTCCAAATACTTGGATTTCTTTGTCCCCTCTGTCTCTGGCAATTTCGCAGGCTTTAAGAAGGCTTAAAATCTCAGCTTGATTATTTGATTTTTTCCCTATGCCCCAGGAGAAGAAGTCCCTTTTGACTCCAGCCGGATCATAGATGACCCCACCTGCCCCAGCAGCCCCGGGGTTGCCTTTGGAGGCGCCATCAAAGAAGATCGAGGATATTTTTTGTTTTTTCCACCATTCTTGAAAGTCCTCTTCAGCTTCTCTTATTCTCGAGATTGGATTCATTGATTGAGGGGCAGTTAGCATCCTCCGGGGGGAGGGGGAGAGAAAATTCAACGACCTTTCTTCTTCGGGGAGCAGCAAAGGGTCTGCAGAAAGGTACTGCTATTGGGCAGCTTCCAGAAGGAGGGATTTCGCTTTTGCAGCTACAGCTAGGGGGGTTTTCTCTTTTCTGTTGAAGATCAGGTCGTTCCGGGCCAGCCAAGTCTGCCAGCAAGTGAATTTGGGGATGGCAATCCAGATTTTCCTCCAAAAAGATTTGCTGGGGATTTTATGGGGGTAGCATTGATTCCAGACTTCAAAGAGATCGGCTACAGAGTTGTACGAGGGGACAGTGATTTGGAACTCGCAGAGGATAAGGCGCCACACCTCTTGGACAAACTTGCAGTCCATGAAGAGGTGCTTAGTTGTTTCTTCACTGTTTTTACACAAACTCGCATCTGTGAGGCCCAGCAATGCCTCTTTTCATCAGATTGTCTCCGGTTAGCAATTTATTATGAGCCAGCGTCCAAAAAAAGAAATTGACTTTTGGTACAGCGAGGGGCTCCCATACTTTCTTCCAGAAATCCGGGTTTCTGCTATTGATCTTTGAGGGTTGGAGAGCTTTGAAGGCTGTCACTGATGTGTAAGTCCCGGAGCGGCCCCAGCCCCATCTGTCCTTTGACCATCTGCTCACTGGAGCTGCTTCCTCCACCAACTCTTCCAGCACAATTCTCTGTTGGTTTAGGCAGCCTGGGATGCCATGGAAGTCCCAACCGGTCCATGCGCCATGACTGTCCCACTTGGAGAGATCGTAAATGCTGTTAATTCCAGCGCGCTCCAGCCACTGTCTTAATTCATTGATTTCCTCATTTTCTGAAAGAGGAGCGTTGTCCATAATTCGATCATGCCACAGTTTTATATGTTTGCCATTACCAAAGGTTTTTATAAACTCTGTCCTTAAAGAAATTCAGACTTTTATTACAGAGTTTCCACACCTGGGAGACGTTAACTGTTTGGGATGCCTGAAGATTTCGGAGCGGAACATTGTGTGCATACTTTGCCTTCAAAATTTTGCTGACAGGATGCTTTGGTTTCTCATATAGATTCCAGAGGATTTTTCCACCCAACGCCAAATTGACCATGGCTGGATCCCTGATTTGCAGTCCTCCTTCTGCATAAGGGTGTTTCACCTGGTCCCATTTCACAAGATGCATTTTATGGGTGTTCCCTTTCCCACCTTGCTAGAGGAAATCACGAATCAGTTTGGAGATGTGGTCTGTCACCTGCTTTGGTGTTAGAAGGAAGGCAGCTTGGTAAATTGGTAATGATGAGAGAACAGACTTGATCAAGATGACCTTACCTCCAGAAGTGAGCCAATAACCTCCCCAGCTTATGATCTTTGTCTTGATTTTGCTGATGAATTTGGACCACAGAGCTCTCTTGTTGCAGCCATTGATGATAGGGAGACCTAGGTATTTTATCGTCTCCCATTGGGCTTGGCTATTGAAATCTAGGAGGGCAGAGATGCTTGTGAGATCGTGTTGATCGATATTCCATCCATAAACTACACTTTTCCTTTCATTTATGGAGGCTCCTGAGACCCTGCAGTAACTTTTTAGGACTTTATCAAAAGCTTTGGCAATTCTGGGGGAGGCTCCTCCGAGAAGGAGAGAGTCATCTGCAAAAAGAGCATGATTTTGGGCAGGAGAGTGAATGGAAGGTTTAAGTCCAGGGAGAGAGCCTGCCGCTTTTTCTGCTGAGAGAATCCGCCATCAAAATATAAAGGAAGGGAGAGAGGGGGCATCCCTGCCTAAGACCTCCCTGGGCACGGAAAAAGGAGGAGGGGCGGCCATTGACTAGGGGGGCTATCCAAGGGGACTCAGTGCAGGCTTTGATAAGAGCAACAAAGTGAGGGGAGAAACCAAAGGAAAGGAGAATTTTGTAAAGGAAGGCCCGATTGACTCGGTCAAAGGCGTTGGCCATGTCAAGTTTGATCAGCATCCCTTTTTCTTTTCGTTTCTGGCTTCAACGAATGATCTCCTGGACTTGAATGACATTTTCCAGGATATGCCTGCCTTCAATGAAACTGCCTTGATTGCTGGAGATAAGTCTGTTGAGGAAAGGCTTTATCCTATTTGCAAGGAGCTTTGCTAGGATTTTGTAAGAGGCGTTGCATAGCGATATTGGCCTGAATCTAGCAAAGGTTTCAGGATTTGATTCTTTAGGAATTAGGGCCAGGTATGTGGAGTTGGTTCCTCCCCCTACCTTGGCTTTATTCCTGAATCCTTTGATCATCTTTAGGAGATCTATTTTAATAATGTCCCAGCACATTTTGTAGAAATGGATGGTAAAACCATCGGGCCCAGGGGCCTTATCTGAGTCCATAGACCAGATCACTTTTATAACTTCTTCTTCCGTGAAGGGTCTGTTGAGATCGGAGTTGTCTTCAGGTCTGATCAGAGGGGGAATATTGGAAAGGAAGTCTGCCACATCCTCATCATTACCTTGCATTCTAGCATTGAAAAGCTGACTGAAGTGCTTTACAGCTGCTTCTTTGATCTGATTGAACCCTTTACAGGTCTCCCCTTCAGCTGTTCTTATTTCAGATATGTGATTTCTGCAAAGTCTAGCCCGATATTGGCGATGGAAGAAGGTAGTGTTCCTATCACCCGCCTTCAACCACAGGCTTCTAGACTTGATTCTCCAATACTCCTCCTCTAACCGAGTGGATTGAAAGTTCGAACATTGGATTTTTACTTCTTTATCCAGCAGTGCTGGAGTGACGTCTCTATTTTCCATATCTTTTTGCAGCTCCTCAAGGGTCTGCACAATTTCCTTTCGACGACTAGTTGGATTTGGGGCAAGTTTTCTGATCCACTCCTTCAGAGCGTACTTAGTGGCTTTGAGTTTTTTCTCCCACAAATAGCTGGGGGATCATGAGAAGGATTTTCTCCAAGCTGCTTTAACTGTGTCAAAAAAACCTTCTCTTTCTGTCCATTGAGGGCTGAAGCGAAAAGGGATGGGGCCCAAATTATTTTCGTCTTCTAGAGAGAGCTAGATGGGCTTATGGTGTGAAGTGAGTTTGGGAAGGATTTTGGTGGTAATGATCTTCTTGGTTGTCATCAGGGTACCCTGTACCAAGAATCGATCCAGGCAAGCTGAGATGTGACCCCCTCCCACTCTGTTATTAGTCCAAGTGAAGAGCCCTTTCGCTCGAATGAAATCAGTGAGGTCCCAATCTTGTATGAGGCCTTTGACCATAGGAAGGAAGGGATCTCTGCTGAGAGTGCCTCCCTTTTTTTCCCTGTATTTTAAAACAATATTTAAATCTTCGACCAAAATGATATTTTTGGGGGAGTGTTGCTCAAGGTAGGCTATGAGGGAGGTCCAGCAGTCTCTTTTTTCTGAGTATAAAACATGGACATATAGATTGAAAAGGGAGAAGGATAACTTACTTTCATTGTGAATTAACTCCGTGAAGATCCAGTGTTGAGTTTCTTGAGAATTTTTCAGCTGGAAGAGATCCTCTGACCAGAGAGTTGCAAGACCTCCGGAGGAGCCTCTTGAGCTAACTGCTTTTCCTACATTTTTCTTCCATTTCTTTTGACTGATATCCAAGAGGGCTCTCCCCTCTATCTTTGTCTCTTGGAGCAAGAGGATGTCTGAGGGCTCAATCTTGAGGAGATCTTTAATCACTTCAGCTTTCGAGGGATTACCCAATCCTATGCAGTTCCAAGAGACAAGGCGCATTATTTACCTCGGAAGTGAAGGGAGCCTCCCTTAGGAGGCCTGGTCCTTGTATTTCTTCTGATAGATATGTCAATGGTAGGCTGGCTTCCTTGAGTTTTTAGTCTTTTGGCCTCCTCTTCCCTTTCTTCTCTGCGAGATTTCCTGCCAACTTTTTTGATGCGTTGCTCGAAGGTCTCATCCTCCGATGACCCTAAACTGTCAATAGGCTTTTTCCTTGTGACGTCTGCATATGAGGGGTTTGAAGGGTTTCCTTGGATGGCCTCAGGAGGTGTCTTTTCCCCTCCAGCTTGAACATTGGTGGGAGATCCAGGCTGTTCCAGAGTTTCGTGATTTGTTGTAGTTATCGTTTTCTGACTGTTTTTTATGCCATTTGGATTTTTGCCTTGGGTGAGGTTGGAACTGCTTGGAGCCTCTTTCAGGGGGCCTTTCCCAGCACCCTTCCTATTGGGTTTTTGGACTTGAGTCCACTGCTCTCCATTTTGGATCTCTGGAGGATCTTCTACCTTTTTCTTACAGTGTTTGGCAAAATGTTCGTAGCCTTGACAGTGTCTGCATTTGAATGGGATCTATTCGTAGTCCAACTCTTGGACATGGGTTCATCCTGCAAATGTGAGCTTGATGGCCTCCGGTAAGCCCTCCTCTAGGTCTACTTTGACGCAAATGCGGGCACAAGAGTATCGGTCTTTCCTTGTGGCTTGATCGATATACTTGCCTAAGGCGTTGACTATGATCTGGAGGGACTTAGGATTCCAGCAATGAAGAGGAAGATGGGGGAGGCGCACCCAGACTGGCACTGCCGTAGGAACGTCCTGAGCTGGATCAAAATCAGGTGACCATTTATTGAGGTATAGACCTTGCGGCCCCATGAAGTTAGGGCCATTCCTAAAAATCAAGCTTCTGTCCTCTACACTTTCGAAGACAAAGACGAAGAATCCTTTGCCAATGAAATAGCTTTTAACTCCCTCTTTGATAAGCGACTTCCAGTTCCTTTGAGTCCTCTCCTCCACCGATTTGGGAGAGGGCCAGAGGCCCGTAAACTGGCCAATGAGGCCGCGCTCAGCCAGATTTAGAGCAGCTTTACCGGTTTCTTCCTCCGGGAGAGCAACCGAGGGCATGGTGTCCATCTTGTTCACGAATTTCTGTTGGCTCACTGAGGGAGGGCGCTTATTGCCATGAGCGTTCATTTCTTTGAAGGAAGACACCTCCCGGGGGGGGGAGGCAGATACGAGCCCCCAGAGGGCTCCATGGCAGCGCGTAGCAGCAGCAGCAGAGGCAAGGCGCAATGGCCCTGGGGGCGCGCGGGAGCACGGAAGCCCTAGCCCAGTTGATCGCAGTGTTTCCTTCACGGGCAGAGCGCTCAGGAATCACAGAAAAAAGAGATTAGCCTTATAATTTTAATTATGTAAAATACTTTTTTAACCATTATTACAAAGCTTAATTAGTTTCATTAAAATTAGTATAAACAACTATCATATTAAAGAGTTTATAAAATAAAAATGTAATTAATAAATTTTTAAAAAATCAAAAAATATATATATGGGAAACTAAATTGAATTAAATTTAAAATATTTTATAGTAAATCACTCTTTTAAAAAAAAATAATGGATAATGATATTAGTTAACTATAAGATGAATTAGTTTAATTATATAAATCAAATACCTAATAATTTTTTTTTATCAAAAACTTTTAATTTTAAGATATTTTATTTTAATATCTTATTAACTTATCAAAATTTTACTGTCATAAATTTATTAAAAAATTTCAATAATATACTTCAATGGTAAATAAAAATCCTTACAAAAGTGAATGCATCCTAATCTACAATGAAAAAGATATGATGAATGATGTTAGAATAAATTTGGAAGGACCAGAAAACAACTTGATCAATTTTCTTGGTTCGATTAAATTGACTCCAGTTCCAAAATATTCTGTTAATTGTTGGCTGCGGCAAGTGCCTTCCTTGATATCCTTTACCTCTCATATTATAATTATTCATAATAGCAGATTATATATCAAAAAGAAAAGAAAAATGTAAAAAAAAGGTAAAAACATGTTTATGTTAATAATTATCTGTGATATTTTTGAATTCTTATAATTCTTGTTAATATTTTTAAGTTTTTTTTTTTATATTACGTTATTAAACAATTACCAAAACCGAAATACACAGATAAAAGATATAGCCCAAGACCTAAGTAGGCCTTCAGCAGAAAGGAAATTGCTAGAAGATCATGGCAGCTTTACCCCAATTTTGCTTTCTTCTTTATTTATCA
This sequence comes from Pinus taeda, assembly GCA_000404065.3. Taxonomy (NCBI): domain Eukaryota; kingdom Viridiplantae; phylum Streptophyta; class Pinopsida; order Pinales; family Pinaceae; genus Pinus; species Pinus taeda. Next base: position 9,698 of record APFE030495396.1, on the reverse strand, counting down.
AGTAGGAAATTACTTTATTAAACAATTACCAAAACCAAAATACAAAGATCAATCCGCTACCAGTAAACTTAAACTTAACAACGGGCTAGGTAGTTGATAGCAGGAAGCTTAACAATCTGAATGTGATTTTTACTTAAAACTTTCTTGATCACCTATTCTATTACTAGTCTCACCAATTCAGTGATTTTCTTGGAAGTGGATGTAAAATTTCATTAAAATAACAACCCAACTTGCATCAAAATAACAACCGCAATCTTCTGACAAAGAATATACCTCTACAAAATACCTACAGACTCATATCTTAGTGTCTGTTTTCTCATTTAGCATAACTCTTCTCCACGCAGTGATGTAAAGCAGCTTATATAAAATAATTTATGGCGTCATTTTGAGTCAATGGCTGGTTGGGCCTCACAGTTGTTTTTCTATAACAGATTATGTATTCACTATTATAATTATTTACTACGGGGATCTGCTTACAGATTGTATAACCTAAGATCTAGCGGTCTGCTCTCTCCAGTGTAGCTAGTCCACATGTTTTTCAATGAAGATTTCTAAAACAATCTCTATTTTACTTCATTTTCTTCATTATCAAAAAAGAATTCGTAGTCATCTTCTTTTCTCTTTGGTCATGCATCACGGTTGACCACTGAATCAGTTTGTTGCAAAATATTTAGTCTTTTCAGTAAAGCTTCCCAAAACAATCTCTATTTTATTTCTTCTTTTTTATTAAAAAAAAAAAATATGTAGTCATCTACTTTTCTCTTTGGTCATGCATCACGGTTGACCACTGATTCCGTTTGTTGCGAAATATTTTGCGCAGGTGTTTGACTCGTTGCTAAATATTTTGCGCAGGTGTTTGACTCGCTCCATATGAACTGAAGTCATGCGTTGCTCCATTATGCTGTTTAATTACCCGATGGTCTTTCCACCTCGGGTTATATTAGGGTTTTACTCACCCATTTTATAAAAGATGGCGTGAGCAGTTTAGTTTCATTATAAAGAACTTTTATGCTTTCTTTATGTATTTTGGTTAGCTGTAATTTGCTAGAAGTCCTGGGCAGCCTTACCTCTATTCTGCTTTCCTGTTTCTGATTTATTTATGAAACCAAGGTGGAGCAATGGAATGCCTTCTCTCCTTTCATAGCTTCTGTTTCTGCGTTAATGGACGTGGAGGACATTACAAAGGGATTTTCCTGGGCATTAGCTATTGTAAATCATTTTCGAATCAAAAATATATTTTTAAAATGTAAATGAACTATAAAATCATACAGTACGATATGTTGTGCAAACATTAACGAAGATAGACAGGGTTTATATTTCAAAATAGCTATTTTCATATTTCTCAATTCATTTCAATTTACATATTTTACGGTTTCATCTTGAATCCATGACGATAATCAAATTAGTATGATAAAAACAATAACAGACAAACCAAAGGCAAGACACCTTCTGACAAGAAAAATTGTGTCATGAGTGCAGGGTGACTATTTACTTTTGGGAATTTTTGGTCATTCCAAACAAAATTACACTGGAAATACTCTGTTTTTGGGAATTTATGATAATTCTAGAATAAATGAACAAAACAGAACAATGCTCTGTTTTAACATAGCGGAAAAAAAAAAAAAAAACAATATATATATATATATATATTATATATTAATATATAATATATATATATCTATCTATCTTTGTTCAAACTGGTGTTTCAGCAACGTAATTTCGTCAGTTGCTGATCATGGTGTTTCAGTGATGGTGTTTTGACGTCAAGACTATTTTTGACTTACTGTGTTTCAGCAACATCTATTTTGACTTCATGACTATTTTCAGCTTACAGTGTTTCAGCAACACACACAAAAAACTTGTACTCATTAACAATAAACCAACTGTTACAAAAACATCTTCCTCACTTAGAGGGATTTTCATAAGAGATTATGCTGAAGAGCATCTTCCTCTTATCTAAAGGGATTCACCAGTCTATGTTGAAAAGCATCTTCCTCTTGACAGAGGGATTTCACAACTGTCTATGCTGAAAAGCATCTTCCTCTTGACAGAGGGATTTCACAATTGTTTATGGTGAAAAGCATCTTCACCTTAACAGAGGGATTTTACAACTGTATATGCTGAAAAGCATCTTCCTCTTAACAAAGGGATTCTCCAACTGTTTACTCTGTCTCTGCTTTGAAATTTTACACTGTTGTGTGTAAAATTTCAATACATTTATGCTGCTGCATATTCCATTACAAAAACTCTATCTCAGCACTGTTGTCTCAGCATTGCGTGCTCCCCTTGCAAGTTCTCAACGAACAAAAACTAAAACATATTCATATTGTTGTGTGATGCCTTTCCATATTCACCAACAGAAAACTATACTCACACCACTGTGTGCTTCCCTTCATTGATTACAATTGCAACGCTGATGTGTCTCACTTGCATTTGAGATGCAAACAACAAAAATTGTGTTGCTAAGTTTCTACCCTCTCTCATAGCAAACAATCACAAAACAAATTACATTCAAATCTGCACTGTTGTGCATTTCACTATTCTGGAAGCATTTTTCTTCATGTTGCTGCGTGCTCTCCTTTGCTCTTTTTCTTTTTTTCTTCTACACTGTTGTGTCTACACACATATAGTGCATTAGGGGTCATAATAATCCATCAATCGCTTCAACTCTCTTACAGAGTCTTTGCTGCAATTTGCTGCTCATAATGAACGAAATATGATCTTTTCCTGTATTTCTTGAGTTGGTGGTGTTGAAACCCATGACTGATAAATGCTAGGACAGCTCGAGGCTGCTTCTTTTCACTTTCAGCCATTTTGCTCTTTAATGCAGTTGTTTAGAAGTAATGGCGCAGCGGTGGATTTGATCTTCCTCTTTCGAGAACACAAAATAGTTAAATTGTGAAAAGACGGTAATGGCGGTGGCTTAAAAGAACGGGAATAAATGTGGGGTGTCAGATCAGGACAAATAGACGGCGACTGCTGCTATTCAACTATTCACTGCAGTTGAAATTATAATTTCAACATTTACAGTGTAAGGCAATACAGGATTTTCAAGCGTAAGCGAGGAGGTGGAGGGCACTGGAGGACTGCATCCATTTCTCCTTTCAGAGTTTGAGGGACAACAATAATTTCATTTAGGTAAAAACAACCCTAAAAAGAAATCTCCAACCAATATATATACTCAAGCCTATCTCTCACATCGATTTGGACAGTTATTCTGTTCGATCTTATGTTCTTTCTTGGCGGAGCATAACTGCGGAGGCGAATCCGTTAGATCTACTAAAAACCCATCTTACTCCTTTAGAGCCAAGCGTGACTGTGGAGGAGAATCCGTTAGATCTACTCAAAAGCCATCGATTAGATCGCTTTAAACCTTCGTGGGTTAATATAGTCATGATTATGCATGAAATGAGCACAATAGGATTCGGTGGAGTACTGATTGGGATTTTGAATAACTGAAATGCATTGTCTAGGCAATCGATTGAATAGTTGACAAGAAAGTATTCATAACACCATGGACCATATCGATTCCTGATGTTTTTAATTGAAAAGGTGACTCTGGTACTAATAGAAAACCAATCAGACATGCATGGCATTATGTCTTGAAAAGTAAGATGCTGCCCAACATTTGGGCCCTCTGAGTTGTCCCCTTCCGCATTTTAGAAGTACAATCTACGATAAACTTTTCTCCGTGATACTTAGTTATTTCCTAGTTCTAAAGCTACTTCATTGTAAACGCAATGTCTATTTATTAATTGATCGATTCTCATCATCAATTCAATGGTTTTACATTTGGTTTTTTAGAGGGTAAGGTTTTGGTCTTGGATTTATGTTGATGGCGAATTTTAGAAATGTCTAATTGTTTGAGGTATAATAGATCAATTACTTAACCTTTCTCAATTCCAATATTTCGGATGCACCTTTTTTAGGAGATAGAAGTAGAGAAAAGCCCCTTCAAATAGTTCAAGTAATCCTTGCACGGAGCATTTGAATATTCTTTCAGATGCACCTTTTTTAGGAGATAGAAGTAGAGAAAAGCCCCTTCAAATAGTTCAAGTAATCCTTGCACGGACCATTTGAATATTCCTTCAACAATTACAACAACGCAATCACTAAGAAAGGGTTTCTCGAATGCACAAACGTGAAAAAATACCAGGTATAGAAAAGGAAGTCTATGAAAGATTTTTCACCTTTTTTAGTAGATAGAAGCCGAGAGAAGCCCTTCAAATCTTTACAGTAATCCTTCTAGCCTTCCAGTAATCCTTCAACAATTCCAACAATCCAAGTGCTAACAAAGTAATGCATGCATCCACGGAGCCTTTGATTATAATATATGGAATGGTAATGAATAATAAGTACAATAAATATTTAATGACAATTTGAAATGCTCAAGATGGAGTGGTTTTATTCTATTATTGCTCAAGGTTGCAATGGGGCATGGAGTGGGAGAGTTATTCTATTATTCCTCCAAGTTACAATCATAGACGGAGTAGCCGAGTTATTATTAAGAGCATGAATGGTGAAATTGATGGACACTTGTTTTTTGGAGTTATAGAGACATCTGTTGCTTTTCACTGGGAAGTTAGTAGTGTGAATTCAATACATTAATATTGTGGCAACTATAAGAATATGCTGGCATCTTTTAATTGAAACCGTCCAAGTTACAATCATAGACGGAGTAGCCGAGTTATTATTAAGAGCATGAATGGTGAAATTGATGGACACTTGTTTTTTGGAGTTATAGAGACATCTGTTGCTTTTCACTGGGAAGTTAGTAGTGTGAATTCAATACATTAATATTGTGGCAACTACAAGAATACGCTGGCATCCTTTAATTGAAACCGTCCGATCAATTTTTTTATTAGTAAAATCATTAAAATGCCCAACTCCAATAGGGGAATAAGTTAGTAGTGTGAATTCAATCCATTGATATTGTGGCAACTACAAGAATA
>APFE030495392.1:28547-44329 GCA_000404065.3 Pinus taeda | reverse complement strand
GTGAGCGTGACATTTGTTGCACTTGTTCTTGTAATTTTGATATATCATGTAGCATTTCTTCCTCTTCTTCATGAGTCATGCTAGGGCTTTCAGGTTGCTTACTAGGTGTTTGCATTTTCTTTCCTCGGGACATCTGTTATCGATAATAATGCTCTACTGTGCCCTTTTAATTCCTTCAAAATAAATTTTCAAACCATTATGAAGCAAAAATTTAAAAGAATCTACACACCCTTTTTCACTTTGTAGGAGCTTGATATTGCCTCTGATGTATCTCTGTACTTTTAGATCATCCAGTTCTGAAATTGCGACCTGTAGTAGCCCTCTATGTCCTCTTTCCAATGCCACCAATTTGATCCAAATTGGATTCTCCAAGGAAGAGTTATGCAAAATCTCCCACAGTGACCTGATTATAGACTAGTTCAGTAGAGTGAACTTGTACGACGTGCCATGAGTCACTGTTTCGACATTTGGCTCTAAAAAATGCATACAAGAAACTATAGTCTGTCATCTTTCTGTACCTTCTTACGAAATTTCAATCAGATGCTCAGAGAGAAAGTTATGACGATTTTCCCCAGGTCACCTGTTTGGAATGAAATTCAGGAGTCTACAAGAAGACCAACTTCCTCAGATCATATCTCCGCAAAAATAGCGAACAACTCTAAAATTTGGACCCGGGATTCAGCACAATTTCTTCTTAAATGGGTTTTTTTTTAGCTTTTGAAACATCACAGAAAAAAGTTATAGCGAAAATGCCACGATGACCTGTTTGGAGCAGCGAAACCCTAGAATCCAAAGCTCTGATACCAAATATTATGAAACCAGCTCAAGAAAAGATAGATCAATGCCTTAGAATTTAGCCTCTTCGAGGGGGCAACCTCCTTTATATTACATAAATGAACAATTCTTGGATGCTTCAAATGACAAAACCTCCTTTCTATATATAGGAGTCTAAGGAGTCACAATATAACCCAGCCGACCTAATATAAAGCCACAAAAATAACAATAGAGGGATTCTATGGGGCACAGTAATAACAATATGGGGATAATAGGGGCACAACAATATTAATAATGGATGCAATTACAATATTAATGGGGTAATCACTAGTATTATAGGGACCCAACAGAATCTAGCCTTTGTCCCTATGGGCATTTTCGAAGTAATGTGAAAATAAGTTCATAAGGATGAACACTTTATATGCCACTTTATAAGACAGTTAATACTACCACAAGCACATTAACCAATATAGTTTATATATGTCGATAGGCGTATATCAAAAACATTAATAATTATGAGGTGTATGTGTTAAATTCTAACTATTTCTATTATTACCAACTATACAAATAATAAAAACCATATTATTTTATTACATTATTATTATATTTATGATTACTATATTAATATTATATAATATTTTTTTTATTATTTATATTTCAAAACAATAATATGATTAACATATAACATAATAAGAGAATTTAGATATTATTAATAGTACTTATTTATTTATGACCATTATGTTATGGTCAATAAATATTATATATTTATTAATATAATTGTCATATCTATCATATATAAATAGTTGGAGTATATTGATAAAATTAACTATATATATATACCCAAGAGATAAATATTATAAACCTAACCTATTAATATGATAAACTCAAGGGATTATTGATTCTATAAATCCAAGGGATTATTAAGAAACCCAAAGGATTTATATTATAAACCAAAGAGATTATTAACAAACCCAATATATTAATATTATAAAGGCAAGAGATACAAAAGGCTTGTATAACTAGACAGAACAACGAGCATTAAGCTTGATCAACAAAAATTGGCTACACTCAGAGCTAGCAGGAGCTGGGCCTGCGACTTAAGAATAGAGCCTATCATTGACACTAACAAGCTAAACAAACTATCCTTTCACAATTATTCCGAAATGTAGAAGAGGCTAACCACGCAGGGCTGCTTGTCATAATAAGTAAAACCATAGAGGGTCTAGGAAAACCCCTTGACTCAAGACAGATTCAGACATTAAAAAAGAAGCCAGCAAAGTATGGTTGGCGAAGAGCACAGAGCGATGAAGCCATTACAGATCCAATTCCACATAATCCTTACTGGTAGCACATGGGCTGGCTGCTACATTGTCAAGTTCTGGCTTAGGAGTCCTCTGGGATTTGTGGCGCTTTACCATGTGGGCGTCGTTGTCCTTTGCCAAAACATCAACCACAATGTTCATCCCCTGTCGGATGGAGAGCTTAAAGAGCCTGATGAAGGCTCACAAGTTCTTAGACAGCATCTTGAGTTCCTTTGTTAAATATTTCATGCAGACTTATGCATCCAGCCTTGCAGAGTTCTTGGTTGAGGCGAGTGAAGTGGCATAGTACACATCCTTCATGGTTGTTCCCTGCATGCTAAGAGCTTTGGCCAGCATGGTTTTCATACACCATACTTCGCTTTGGGTTCTCATGAACTGAGTGGCTCTGGTAGCCGGAGTTCCTGGGTCTGAGATCCACTCGATCTCCTCCTCCATGGTGTGCATGTCTAGCCTCTCCTATTCCTCATTGACCTCTGCTTCTATTTCCTCAATTTTCTTTTTCCCCTTAGCAGAGACCGAAGTTTCATAGGCCTCCCTGGATTTTTTCAGTTCTCTGTTACTGGAAGCATTACGACTACCTTCGTTTGTCATTGTGTTGTTGCAGGTATCAGCGGGAGTAAAACAAACTTCGGGAAACTAGAGAGAGTGTAAAGGGCTTAGAACTGGGCGATGGGAATGATATGTTTGAGCCCTTTGGTGGATCATTGTAATTACAATTGAGGGTTGAATGTGATGTATCACGATCTTTAGCGAAGCTTGCGTAGATCTGTGGTTTCTGACATAATTACTCCCTTTTAGATTTTTGAATGCCTTCCCATGATTCCGATCCGAAGCCACTAAATTTCCACGCTCATAGTTTCTTGTCATGGGCCACGTGTCCTCAGCTGCTCCGTTGCATACTCTGAATTTCATTCTTTTGCGAGATTTCCTTCCCCTTCCAATGTAGGTGATTACTTTCCTTTACAATTCCAATTTGGGGCATAATGACCCAGAGAATGAACATTAATGGTTGTCCTAATTCGTTATTAATGAACGGAACCATGGTACTGCTCAACCCCTCCCCCTTGTTTAGAATGTCCTGCCTTGAAAGTTGTAAACACTTGGCCCGAAGCTCTTCACATGTTACATCATGCCAACAGGTGTCTGGGTAGGTATTTTGATGATTGACCCCGTAGTTCGCTAGGCAGTCCGCTACCGCATATGTAGTCCGTCTCATTGCCTGCACAATGACTCCATCGAGGATTGAAAGTTGCTCTGCAATGAGCTCTGTAACTTTGGCCAAACTCTAGTGCTTCGTAACCTTTCCAAGTCTTGATCCCTTCTGTAGTTTCCTTGCTGCATCGATTGCTAGTAATGAATCCCCTTCTACAACAGTAGCTCTTGTTCCCAAGCGAATTAGTATCCGGAGTCCCTACTCTAATGCTGCGAATTCTGTTTCATTGTTGGTGGCCTCTCCCATAGATTGGCTGAAGATATGTAGAATTTCACCTTTGTGGTTACGCAGGACACCTCCTAGGCCTGTAGGGTCAGGGTTGCCCCGAGAGGCCCCATCAAAGTTCAGTTTGTGAAAACCTAGTTGAGGGTGTTGCCAAGAGGTTATGGAGGGGGCTTGTTGAGGCCGATGCGCAGATGAAATGGATGCAGTACCTACAGCTATTCCAAACACCTGCATAATTTGCATGTCAGTAACAAATGGATCAGTATCCTGTTCGGCTTTACACCTGGTAAGAGTCGTTTCCCTCATGTTTTGCAGGATAGCTTTAATAATCTCTATAGATATGACTTCGTTTTAGAACACTCTTCTGTTCTGTTCTTTCCACGCTGATCAAACTAAGAAACCAGGGGTTAATTTCCATAAAGTGTTAACTGTTTGAGACTTGGAATAATTGTTTCTCCAATTTGCTATGCTTTCTTGTATTGAATTTATGTTTCTGTCCGTGCTTTTAAATATTGTCTCCATCTAGTTCCGCAGTCTGTTGGTCCATTCACATACATTAAGGAGGTGATTCATTGATTCCTCCTCATTTTCATAGAGGGGGTAGTGTGAGGGACCTATGAATCCTTTTTTCCGTAGGTTTTCCCAGGTGAGGGTTCTGCGGTGCATCGGGAACCACATAAAGGTTTTTATCTTCGGCCATAAATCTACATCCCAGACCCTGTTGCACCAATTAAATTTTTCTTCTTGGTCCCTTTCCTCTATGTATTATCTTGCCTCTTTTAGTGTGAAGGTTCCCCCTTCAAGCTTGCCCAATCGCAGTTGATCTGCATCCTGAGTGCTATAGATTTTCCTTTTAGCAAGATTTGTTTGCAGAGAAATTAGGTTGTTATACATTTCTGCTGATTGAAGGGTGTCGTTGAAGATCCATTATTTCCATGGCTGGTTTGTTGTGTCAGGTCTCCAGTAATGATCCATTGTTAGCTTTCCTTGTTCCTAGTGTCTTCTTTGTATTGTGAGATAATTAGGGCATTTAAGTTTGGGAAATTGCTACTAGGCCTCCTCCCAAAACATAACAGTTTTTCCATTACAGACTTCCCAAAAACTATGCTTCTGTATTATGCTTTGATTAGCTCTCGCTAAGTCCTAGATTGGGGAGCCTTTTGGAGGTTCCTAGATTCTAATCAGATTTTGAGGGCTACAATTGTCTGCATACTTGGCTTTCCAATGTTTGGCGCAGGGGGTGTTTGGTTCCTTCACCGACTGCCACCATAGCTTGGCTCCACAGGCTTTGTTGATGGTGTATGGGTCTTGTAGGCCTAACCCACTTAGGAGCTTCGGTTTTGTTGTGCTGTACAACAACCCACCATTTCATAAAATTTTTCTTTCTAACTATAATATGAAATGGGTCCCTTTTAAACATAGATGTGTGAATAAATTGGTATCAACTCATCATTACAAAATCCTTCATCAAAAGGTCCAACGGAAACATTATATTATAAACCTTTTGAAAAATAATGAAATCGGTCTTATATAAAATTCTTTATTATTGCGATAAAGCGATCGCAAGATTGCATATCGCAACAACGAAGAAAACATAATACAAAGACCAATTGACTTACTCCGATCCGAAAAGTGAACAACTATCGGTTATCGGGAAAGGCGAGCAACAAATATAACGAAAGGTCCTCCCCTATTTCTCGGATGCGATATCGCTATCGGCAATCGGGGGATATAACGCAGCACATGTTTAAAACACCTTTAAAATCTCCCGATGCGATAAGGTTTATTGCCATTGGGGATTAGCGATTTTTGCAATAACATAAGTATTACGACCCAAGCTCATCCCCGATTGCGATATGATAAATCAAGGCGCAAGTTTCAAAATAGATTTAAAAGGCTTGCATGCATTATTTTGGATTATTATTAAAAGCCTTCCCATTCTCGATAGCAATTTACTTGTGATTATCTGCCAAAAAAAAAAACTCAAGCCACGCTTGAATGATTCGGCATATAAACGATATGATGAGTATTTAAAACTCCTTTACCATGATTGACAGGTTAAGTGGCCAATTAATGAAGTAGTTATGCCGAGATTTTCCCTGAGATTGTATCTGCGACAGTATTATTTTAATCTTTCATTACTCGCTAATTGATATTATTCTTTCATATTGGCTCACACTACCTATTCTTTGTATCACGTTCATTTTATTCCTTGCGTAGAGCTCCGCTGAAACAACAAGTTCAAACCAAATGGGAAAGAAATCCAAGAGATCCGCGGCAGTAGCGACTCCCTCAGTAACAGTGCAATCCACCACTGATCCAGGACCGAGCAAAAAGGGATTGATTTCAGACACTGCATGTCTTGGCCTTGGAAACACAAGTTGGAAAAGCATATATAATTTAATTGAAGCAGAGGAGCCTGAGACAGTACCAGTACAAGATACCGCAGATTCAACTAGAAAATCAGAGGCTTCCCTAAAAGATTTAGTTGATTCATATCTGCACCGAATAGCAGCACGTGAAAAAATTCTTCCATACACTGATGTAGTGCGATGGGCAGTAGAGGAGATCCCGGTTTTAAACAAAACATTTTGCACAGTTGACGGAACGATCTTCGGCTCGTTTCAACCCGATGACTTAAGGAAAATGTATCACTTGCTCGAACCTCAAAAGAAATACAATAAAGCATTTCTTGAGAAGTTCACAAGTGAGAATGAGATTGAATCGGCCCCAATTCGAGAGTGGAGACAGAACCTCGCAAGGCACAAACATGAATCTTCAGGTAAGCACTCTGTAGATTCATTATGTTCTCCTTACTGTTATGCCGGGGAAATGATGTGTAGAATTTGAGGATTGCATGATTCTGCAAAATTCACTATTGAAATGGTTCCTTTAATGGAAGCGGCAGTTAACAGTGAAGTAATGGATTGGGGAAACATATTGTCAGATAAATTAGCCACTGCAATTCTTGAGGTTAGAGAAAAAACTCGCGTGACTGATAGGTCTATTCCTCTATTTTATTTTAGTGCTTATATTTTAGATACTCTTTGTTTCAATTCTAAATTTCCTGTACTAGGGTGGAGATGAACTTCACAAGACCCCATGCTAAATCGCATTTATCACCAAAAGCTGTGGAAGGCGCACTACAAGGACCACTTGTACCAAATCTGTAATGGTTTTACGTTGCCTATTTACTATGCCATTTTTTATAAGCCTACCCCAAAGATTTCTTCGAAAGCAGAGGTTGACCTAACTGCTGTAGGAAATTGGTTTGGGGAAGATAAGTTCACATACATAAGGGTTTTTGGTAGCCTTGAAAGACCTCATGTCCTTCCTCTGTATATACCTGACAAGCTGTTAGCCCGAGAATTGGCCTCCCAAATTACAACAGCGGGAACATCCAAGACTCTTAGGACTTCTAAAAAGCAGGCTTGGCCTACTTTTCCTTTGAGATGCGGTGTTTATACTTTGCACGACTACAAGCATGCGGAGAAGGAAGAAAAGAAAATAAACATGTTCAACCTCGCAACCATTTCTAATAAACAATTTGATCCAAGGAGAGTTGCCTATACTGTGCTTGAACAAGCCAAATTTACAAGGTTTGATCATGAAAAAGATGATTTTGATGACTTGTTTTCTTTGGCAGAATCATGATTCCAGGTACAAACGCTGGCCAAAATGAGATATAATGATGAAAGGCTAGTAGAATTCAATAGGCTCAGAGAACAGAGATTGCAAACTCTGCCTCTGGACTTATTAGCTACTACCCCGACAACACAATCAAGAGAGCTTGAACAACAAATCATTAACAAACCTCCTGTTGTAGGAAACATTCTCGAAAGAGGCAAAGATCTAGAAAAGGAGAAAGAGCAGGAGAAAGAGCAAGAGAAAGAGCAGGAGAAAGAGCAGAAAAAAGAACAGGACAAGGGCAGCGAAAATATCAATGTGGATACTTAGATTGATTCTAAACTACTCCAAGAATGGCAACAATTTGACTCTATTATAAGCAATCTAGAAGGTCCGCAAGGTGTCATCACATCCAAATTATTTAATCTTGATTCCAAAATAACTTGTCTTATGATTGAAGTAGAGGACATACCTCCATTAGATGTCTTTTACAGTCTCAAACATAGGGCTGTAGTGAAAAGACAGAGGAAAAGGAGAAGACTTGATCAATCTTCCCTATTTCCAGCACAAATAGAGACAACTAATGTAGTGTGGAAAGACGAGTTTAACCCTTCCGATGACCTAACAAAGCTTTCTTAGTATGCCAGAACTTATTCGGCAGCCACTATGGACAAGGCATCGGAAGTAAGTCATCTACTTAAAGAAAAGGACCAAGCAATTGTTTTGTTGCAATCACAGGTGTCCGAAGCACAACAGAAAATTGAACAGTTGGAACAGAAGAAGGAGAAATTGTAGAGGCTAATCCAGAGATTGGAAGAGTTTACCCTCAGAGGAGAATGGAAGAAGAAACTCCATTGGAAACAGAATCTCAATTCATCAACAACTTTATGGCCATGCGAGCCATGGTGGAAGAGATGTATCGGGAATCTAAGAAGGGTCGAGGTGAAAGCACTTAAACACCTAAACAAGAAAAAGGGTCAGAAGAACCTTCTCTAGTTGACCCTCCAAAGGGCAAAGGGAAAGGGGAAAAGCCTTCTCCACCATCTCCTTCATCATCCTCATCTCCTAGCCCTGACAAGAAAAAGAAGAAAACTTATTTGATTAAATTAGATGTAAAGTTTGATTTGCCAATTTATGGAGAACTAAATGCAGAAAAGCTAGATAACTAGATTAGATAGATTGATGTATATTGCAGGGTGCAAAACATTGATTCATAGAGGATAAAGATTGAGTTGCGTAGCCTTCGCCTTGGAGGAACTGCACTAGTGTGGTGGGAAGGCAAGACACAAGCTGATTTGAAGAGACATGTGATGATACCTTGTGGACCTTCCAGATGAGATATTTGGATGTGATGATACCTTGTGGACCTTCCAGAGGTGTCATAATTTAGAAATGATTCCAAAATATCTCTCCGATCAAATTATTTTGCAAGTAGAGGACATACCTCCATTAGATGTCTTTTACAGTCCCAAACATAGGGCTGTAGTGAAAAGATAGAGGAAAAGGAGAAGACTTGATCAATCTTCCCTATTTCCAGCACAAATAGAGACAACTAATGTAGTGTGGAAAGACGAGTTTAACCCTTCTGATGACCTAACAAATCTTTCTTAGTATGCCGGAGCTTATTCAGCAGCCACTATGGACAAGGCATCGGAAGTAAGTCATCTACTTAAAGAAAATGACCGAGCAATTGTTTTGTTGCAATCACAGGTGTCCGAAGCACAACAGAAAATTGAACAGTTGGAACAACAACTATCAACACAGCAACAATTAAACAATCAATTGAATAAGCAATTGCTTGAAGAGAAACAGGCAATAGACTCAAGCGCAATACAAAAGCAAAAAGAATTATCCAAAGCATTGGCCAGGTTAAAGACAATGAATGACCTAATGATGAAAACGAAAGATGAGCAAATCCTCAACTATCACTTCAAGTAGAGAAGTTCAAGAGTCTTCCGCAACTGTCATATTTTAGGTCCGAAGCACTACAAATCAACAAAGCATTGGTTACACAGTTAAGACTGTTATGTCATAACATTTCTCTGGTTGAACCCCTTTGTGATATAACGACATCAATAGTTGACAAATCAGTCGATGCTAGGCAGGATTTGGAACAGGCCGATGAGACTCTGACAAACTTTCTTGCTTAGCAAGACACCAATGAAGGGAAGGCAGCAAATCTACCCAAAATTCTAGAATCACACAAGGAGATCCTTTTCTTAGAATGGCAGCCACGGCTGATGAAAGCAGAGAGAGAGATTTCCAGATGTAGATTATCTACAAATAATTTAATTGAGCTAATCAATAACACTCTTTATTTGTCTAACATGATTTCACAATGCACCCCAAGTAAATTGCTGTCAGCCAAGACATTGGAGCAAGCATGCAATCAAGAGTTGGAGAAGAATGGAAGATTAATTGCCGGCATCCAAAGTTTAACTTGGGATACCTATTGGTTTTTCTTAGTAAAACCATATAGTCAAAGGGTCGCCTTAAAATGTTTAACCGATGTGATCGGTTGTATCATTCTTGAAATCCATGATGCCACATACTCAGCTCAACTCCATTCTCGTCTCATTCGTCCTCCAGAATTGGAACTGATGCTTGCAACCTACCAACTCAAATCAAAAGGGGAACAACTGAAACAATGAATCATGCTGCTGACTGCCAACAAACCTATTGTGGAGAAGATACTAAAGATTTAGTTGTACCAATTAATAGCATTTTATTTTTGTAGTTAGTTAGTTTAATTAGTATTTATAGACCCTTTCATGCATTTAGAAAGGGTCCTCAGTTTTTGTATAAAACTCAAATCTGGAAGTTACACTATTGTGCTTCTGGTATATTTTTTTTTATAAAGATTGGGCCAGTATTTTGAACTCTAATGAAGAAAGCTTTGATGGGATGTGCACTATTGCCTTGATGTGAAAATGTTTCTAAGTTGAAAAAAGGAATTTGAATGCGATTGATATTAGGAGTGATTCAAATTACATATGGTATTATTATCTATGATCTTGTTTCATTCTTTCATGTGAATCATCATTTGATTACTCTTGCTATCATTGGATATATGTATGTGTTTTCAACAACAATCCTTATATTTTTCACTATTGAATGTTTAAGGAATGTTATTCTTTTAGTCATATAATGTATCAGTGATATATAAAGGATAAGTGTTAATAATGTTTAATGATTACTTTGTTCAACTACTTGAACAAAGTAATTATCATATGAATGAATGTCTTTGTTTACCAATAGAGTCATCTATATGTCTGTTTGTGGATAGAGATTATCAAACATTACACTAAAAACAGAAATTTCCCGGGATAGGATAGTTATTCATATTTTTACTTTTTAGATTAAATCAGTCATCCATTATCATTATATCAGAGAACCACCCATTTATCCATCCCCTTTTAGTCATCATTAGAAAATTGGTCCCATTATTTTCAGTTGGAGCCACCACACCAAACGGAAAAGGAGTTGCATTAAGGTCCGGACCGGGTGGTTTTCCTCGATGTTGTTGCAGCGATTTTCGAGGCATCAACATTTTTGGCGCTAGAAGAAGGGCATGAACTATGAATGGCTAGCAAACCAAAACCTATAGACCATTCTGAGAGTAAATCTCCCTCTACCTCACCTCGGATCTCCCGTTTGCATTCTGGAACACCAGTATTCAAATGAGAAGAAGAGGAGTCAAATACCACTGCTCAATCCCACCATACTCCAGATTGATTAAGTCCCGAGTCTCCTGAAGTTGAGTCTCTCATACAGAAACTTCAAGGCTTTTCGATATCACCATAGAAATCTGAAGTATCTCAAGGCAGTGAGACTTCGCAATTCAATCTACCTCACCCTCTCCAGACTTCAAAGCGGAAAGCTCGGTATTGAACCTACTGAGTTACCTTTACCGAAAAGGAAAAAGGCTAAAAAGAACACCGAAGGATCGGACAATGAGACCTTCTCATCATCATCCTCCATTTCATCTTCCCCAGTGCGAAGTCAACCATCCACTCCTCCATTACACATTGTTGTTCAGCAGGGATCAGTAACTTCAACCTCCCAACCTATCCAATCTTCAATACCAACTCCTCCCCAAACACCTGGAATAACATCAGGAATATCATTTGTTATTAGTTCTACGATGGCTCAGAATCCATGGAATAGTCTTGGTGCAGTCACTATGCCTGCACCATTACATCCATTGCCAGATTCTCCTAAAAAGTGGTTGTCGAAATTTAATCTAGGTGCCGGAACATTAGCCGAAGAACATATTAACAATTTCATGTTATCAGTTAATTTAAAAGGAGTGACACAGGAAGATTTTGTCGTTAGGATTTTCCCTTATACTTTACAAGGATCAGCTAGGTCTTGGTATTTTTCCCTACCCTCTAGACCCATTACCAGCTGGAACATTTTTCAAGAACAGTTTCTCACTAAGTATGGCGATGATAGATCTTTAGCAAAATTAATCAACGATCTTTCGAATCTTAGGATAGAATCTAGAGAAACTATCAAGGAATTAAATTCGCGATTCAATAAACTCTTGAATAATATTCCAACTGACTCTAAACCAAGTGAAATCAGAAGCGAATGGTATATAACAAACCTACCTTCAAATATAGCCATTTTTGTAGATAGAGCTGCAAAACCAACTTTAGTTGAAAACATGAAAGAGGCGTTTGCTGTAGAGAAACACATTATTGCTTTAGAAAAGAAAGCTGCTCTTGAAGATAGAAAATCCAAAAAAGTTTCTTTTAAAGATGATTCAAAGAAGAAGACCCCTAAAGATCCATATGATATGGAGGGTCTGCAAAAGGTCCTCAAGGCTATGTCAAATGAAATGGTTGAATAAAAAAACAAGTAGCTGAAACTTCAACAAAGAGGCCATTTAGAAATTTTAAGAAACTTGAGTCAAAACCACCAAATGTTATATCTAATGCAGACTCAGATCCTGAAGAGGAAGAAGAAGATGAAACAATCTTGCCATCCGAGGAACCCGAAGAAGAGGAGATTGTCGAATGCCATGGGATGTGGGACTTCATTTTACCTAACTCCGATACAGAAAATGAACAAGAAGCTTTCCCTGTGACTACCAGGAGTAAAGGTACTCCTGAACCTATTCAGTCAATTTCAAAGAAAAGGAACGTAGGTACCACTACTATAAAAGAAAAGGTTCCCACAAAGAAATCTGCGGCGATAACATCCCAAAATCAACCATCATCCTCAAACATACCCTCAACATCTAAGATGTTGGTAGTATAGGATTCAATGGATTACAATATTATCGATGATATGAAGAAGACAAAGGAAAACATTACTATGTTTGAACTTAGCAAACTCAAACACCAACAGAAATTACTTCTTAAGGAACTAAATGCAGTACCTTCTTCACCTCTTCCTAATGCTATGTTCTCCAAAGATGCAAATGATTCAGGTCAACCACCTCTTGGTAAAGTAGAAGCTACTGCAGCAGTTTTAATCGGAGATAGATCAAATTATCATACTCCCCCTTTTCTCTTGACCTATGAGATCTATAATAGAAATCTACACAACTGTTTGGTTGACTCAGGGGCATCCTCTAACATAATGCCAGCTTCAGTTTGTTCCAAACTGAACATTGAACCCCAAAAGTCTGCAATTCATATTGTATAGTTAGATAGAACCAAGGTCAAAGTTTTAGGGGAAATCAACTCGATAACTATCAAGTTATCAGCTGATCCATGAGTGGTTCAGAGGATTGATATTTTAATCGCTGATATACCTTAATTTTATGGTTTAATTTTGAGTAGAGACTGGTCTGAGAAACTCCATGGTTATATTTCTACCGATGGGTCCCATATGTGGCTACCCTATAAAGGAAAGCCAAATCAGATCAAAATCGATCGGGAGAAACATATGACCCATACTGTCACTGAATTTGAAAGGAGAATCAACCAATAGCATTCAATAACAATATTTTGGGGAATTACTCATCGAATCATTCTTTGGCAATTTCACTGCCCAACCATCTCCTTTCTCAGTTAATAATTTCACATCCCAAATTGAAATTTTTTCACAAACTGATAGATCAAGATGTGTCAATATTGCTGAGGAAATTGTAAATAAAATTGTTCATAATTCTTTATTTTGGTCACTATACTTTGATGGGCCTAAATCTAGTGAAGGTGCAGGAGTAGGGTGTATTTTAGTTAGCCCTGAAGGAGAAAAAACTATGTTATCATGTAGATTGGAATTTGAATGCACAAATAATACGGCTGAATATGACGCCTTAGTTTAAGGACTCTATAAAGCTATTGGTCTTAAAGTTCAATATTTGAAAGTGTTTGGTGATTCAGAAATTGTTATAAAACAAGTTAGAAATACAATTCACTGTCTTTCTAGTCATCTCAAACACTATCAGTCTTTGGTGCAGGAACTCATATCTCAATTTTTAGCATTCAATATTTCTCCTATCCCTAGATCCCAGAATACAGTAGCAGACTTGCTAGCTAATGTTGCTTCCAAACTCCTACCTTCCGAAGATTACAACACAGACAGATTTTCAGTAGAGTTAATTTTTAGACCATCAATTCCCGACAATGTCACCAATTGGCGAGTGTTCAATCATGACGAAGACATTTTAAATTTCTTGACTTCCGACAAGTCCTATGATGATCCAATCATTGATGAAAGTGATCATGACCTTCAAATGAAGGAAAAGCAAGAAGAAAAGTCAATACCAAAACCAATGGTTAAGCTAGAAGATCTTTATGATATTAAAGACAGGTTTAAACAAGTGACCAAATCAAAGCTCCAGAGTTCCACTTTAAGATTTGAATTGATAAACCTAGGTGCTGAGGAAAACCCTCAAAACATCAATTTGGGATTAGGACTTTCTTTATAAGGAATAACAGCATTCATTCGGTTATTACGAAAAAATAAATATGTCTTCGCTTGGAAATATGATGATTTGAAAACATACGATGCATCGATCATTCAGCATAGTATTCCAATGCTTTTTGAACAAAAACCAGTCCAACAGAAGTTAAGGAAAATTCATCCTAACCTAGAGAGTTAAATAAAAACCGAACTAAACAAACTCTTGAAGGCTAAGATCATTTTTCCTATCAGACATTCAAACTGGGTGTCCAATATGGTGCCTATTAGAAAGAAAAATGGCGACATCAGGATTTGCATAGATTTCAGAAATCTTAATAAATCAAACCAAAAGGATAACTTCCCTTTACCTACCATGGAGCAGATACTCCATTCAGTAGCTGGTTCTGAGTTAATGTCATTTTTAGATGGTTTTTCAGGATATAACCAGATTTTGGTCCATCCTATGACATGCTTAAAAATACCTTCAGAACTAAGTGGGGAACTTATGCTTACCAAAAAATGCCTTTTGGACTTATCAATGTAGGAGCTACATTCCAAAGAGCAATGGATATAGCATTCAAAGGATTGATCAATAAAATAGTAGTTGTCTATTTAAATGATATTACTGTATTTTCCAAGAAAATTTCTAATCATTTACATGACTTAAAACAAATCTTTGAACGCTGCAGAAGGTATGGTATCTCGCTCAATCCAAAAAAGTCATTTTTTGCTCTTAATAAAGGAAAGATCTTAGGATTCATTGTTTCAAAAGATGGTATTTATATTGATCCAGATAGAATTAAAGAGATTTCTGATATTCCAATCCCTCATAATAAAAAATCCATGCAATCATTTTTGGGTAAAATTAACTTTGTTAAACGATTCATTCCAGATTTTTCCCAGATTATTTTACCATTGCAAACAATGATTAAGAAAAATTTCGTGTTTAAGTGGGGATCTGTAGAAAAAGAGGCTTTTGATTCTATCAAACAATCAATAATTAACGCCCCTGCTTTAAGCATTCCCAATTTTTCAAGTCATTTCATACTGTATACTCTCGCATCCACCTCGTCCTATGCAACAGTGCTGATTTAGATTAATGATCAAAACTTGGAGGCACCAATTTCATTTTACAGTTCAAATCTTCAAGGTGTTGAACTTAATTATTCGGAAGTTGAAAAACAAGCCTTTGCTGTGTACAAAGCCGTCAAACACTAGAGACCCTTCCTCTTAAAAGCTCACACAAAATTTATAGTTCCATTTTCAGCAGTAAGACAATTACTAATTCAAAGGGAATGAGGAGAAAAAAGGGCAAATTGGGTCACAACATTACAAGAATATGACTTAGAAATTAAGCCAGCAAATATTGTCAAAGGCCAAGGTTTTTGTAGGTTATTAGCAGGAGCATCCAATATTCAAGAATCAGAAGGTACATAACATATTGAAGAAATCAATCAGATAAGTATCACAGATCCTGAATCATAATATGCAGATCTAATTTTCTATTTAAAAAATGGATACACACCTTCTAATCTTTCCTGTAAAAACAAATGTGCCATTAGATTAAAAGTGAAAAACTTCATAATTGTAGATGATGTACTGTTAAAATTGGCAACCAGGGAAAAACTTCATGTGGGTCATCTTATTCATGGCTCATAATATTTTTATTAGATTCCTCTCGTCGAGAGGTGTAGGATTGATATAAAGATCATCCGATTCCGATAAGTATTCATGGAGATCTGAATTTATTTTGATTATGG
>APFE030495392.1:0-15748 GCA_000404065.3 Pinus taeda | reverse complement strand
CTATTTCTCTCTGCTGAATTATTGAAGATCAAAGAAGATTTGATCAAAGGTTTTCCCCACACATTGTGGGGTTTGTCCCTGGCTAGCCGCCACATCTTATGTCTCTTGTCTTGGCCTGTTTTCTGTCGATCATTTAATGTTCTATATGCACTTTACTTTATGTACATGTGATTGCTAATTTGTGGAATATAATAAGAAAAAGAAGTAAACTATTATAAGCATAGAACATACCATAACTTAACAGCATGTAACCATATATCCATCATTCTTACTAGAGTCCATTCATCAATGCATGACCATATCAATTACACATACCATGACCTCATGCATGACAACAACGACCATATCAATGCACATTTGACAACATGTAAGAATTGACATGCATAGAAATGCATAACCAATCATACACTCATGATGACACACTCGACAACAAAAACATCCTCTTTCACATGGCGACATCACTACGACCGTGACCGACACCATGCATATGCAACAAGCATTCAAGGATGATTAACACACGTGCAATCGACATGAATGCATGACCAACATACAACCCATCCAATCTAAGGGGTGAACCATGCTCTAATACCAGTTTGTAACGCCCTCCTCCCACATATACCCAAGTAACCATCCAACCGGGGTAAACATGTGACGAGAAGTTACTATGATATGATTCGACCTCCTAAGTCACCTTAATGAAGTGGAACCAATGGAAACACACCATACAGGCCTTTCACACTAGCAAAAATACTCCCATGAACCATCCAAACCACCCAGGTAACCAACCCTAGGTTCCACTATGTTTCTAGACCATTAAACCCTTGGATGCTCCCTTTATATGGACAAGCATGCATCCAAAAGGCTCCATACGCTCCCACGGCATGGGTATGCATGCGTCCAAGAACTTTTCTACTAGTGTTGTGCCTGCATCTCCGAGATTTGAGCGGCTTTTCAAGCCCATATCCCATGTCAATGCCTATAACTCAATGGCACTTTCAGAATTCATAAATTACATGACCACAATAATTACAAATAAAAAACTAACTCCAAGACCTGACCATCCCCAACTGGGACTAACATTCTATCAAACATTTGGTATCAATGCAACCTACAGGAAATGAATACAAAACAAAGCATAAAATATTGATAACTCATATGAGACGATAAGAAGGATCACCACCCTCTTCCATTATGTGTTTTGACATCAATTAGGTCTTGCATCCATTATCCTTTTAGTTACAAGTAAATACATGAAGTAACCATGAAAGTAACCAATGAATATAACCATGCTTCTAACTAGCATTAAACCATGAAAATAAAATTGAGATAACAACCATTAAAGATGCATATTAACACATACAAAAGAAAGAGAACTTAGCTTTCATTAAACATAGGCAAATCCGACCAAATTTGTGACTTCCACGTACCACCTGACCGTAGACATGGCTGAACTAAATCTTTCTTTCAACCAGTCACCCTTGTGCC
This sequence comes from Pinus taeda, assembly GCA_000404065.3. Classification (NCBI taxonomy): domain Eukaryota; kingdom Viridiplantae; phylum Streptophyta; class Pinopsida; order Pinales; family Pinaceae; genus Pinus; species Pinus taeda. The sequence continues at coordinate 14,263 of APFE030495392.1, read as the reverse complement.
ATATTCCAAGCATGAATGTGGGATCTCATGGATAAACCAATCCAAAAACAACCAAGGGAATCCACAGGTTAAACCAACTCCACCCTCACCAAACCGTGATCTCACCATAACTGATGCGAGATCTAAAAACCAAACTGAGCTTGGAATGCCTCCGAACTCCATCATTATCCTTGAGGAATTTTCCGTCTCCTTATCTCTCAAGATCTACCGCAATCCACACTAGACCACTAGGCCCTAAACCAAGACACCAGTCTCTCAAGATTTACCACAATCCACACTGGATCACTAGGCCCTAAACTGAGACTCCATCCTTAAGTTTTACCATGTATCCCTCCAAAACCGGTCAAGGAGTTCCTAGGCCTTTGGTTTTTTCCTAAGACCACCTCCGCCCCAGATTCTGAAAACCATCCAACAATTTCAAAGCTCAAAACTGAGAAAAATATCCCATCACACTATGGCTATCCAGAAAAAGGAAAGGCTAGGCTGAAAACCACTGTCATAACCCAGTGAAACCATGCCACCGACAACAAGAGAACCATATACCAACATGCAATTCCATGCATGTCAAAACCAACTAGGAAAGTATAGATGCAATATGTTACCTGCAAGTATTCTTGTTGAAGTTGCTTGATCCTTCTCTTCCTTGCTTGATCATTGTTTTCCTTCCTTTCCTTTTCTTGATTTTTCCTTCCTTACTCTAAAGCTAAAATTCTCCAAGAAAACTCTAAGTGTCAAAGAGTGTGAGAGAGAGATAGAGAATAATGAGAGATATCCAAAACTAAACTAACAAAAGGTTACACTGGAAAAAGATTATAAACTAATCATAATAAGCCTTTTTATCAATTAGGCCTCCATTTTCTTCATTTTCCATTATTTTCCTTCAATTTCCTCCTCACATGCAACCTATGACCTTCCACCTTCCTTTTCTCCTATTTTCCATTATTTTCATAAATAAATGTGCCAAAAATTCCTTTTTTCCTTTTTAATGCCTTAATTATTGCCTTTGCCAATTTCCTTAGCCATAAACACATCTTGTGATTCCCACTAGGATATATTTTCCCAACATTTAGCTTGGAATAAGTGTCCCTTAACCGTGGTCTTATTTTTCCTTTATTAACATTTATTACATGAACTTTCAACCAAGGGTTGTTACAGACATCATAACTTTATTGCAAGGGGTGAGGTTGCATGTGTATCGGCTAAGATAATATAAGCCGTGGCAGAATATAATGAGACCAAATATAGGTTGGGGGATTGACTATTGGGATTTGCCCATTTTTTACTTGTCATGGTTAGGGTTATATGCACCATACGTAAGACAAAAAGAAAGACACATATGGTGACAAATCCCTTTCTAACTTACTCGACAGGCTGCCAAGATGGCACGGCATAGACAACATTTACAAACCATGTTGTATTACACATAAAAAAGAGAGAATAACACTCTGAGTGGTCAATTATGTCCATGATTTTATATTGTTGTCACACAGTTAAGGACTTCACCAACAAATTTGGGTTCATGGGTCATGTTGTGGCTAGCCCCACTGTATACATGAATTATTTTTTTGAAAAATTAGGAATCAAGCTCAGGCCATGAGGGAAGATTTTAAGATATGGGCAACTTGGACAATAGAGAAGGGTAGCTTGATTGGGTTGTTTACATACTGAATATTTTGGGACAAAAACATTGAATATCCTACATGCAAGACAATTAAACGACAAAGAAAGAAATGAAAGGGAAAAACATGAATATGATTAGCTCCTGGACAATGTTTAATAGACCAAACAAAATCAATTTTTTCAAAAGAGTCATTAACCAGTTGGAGTTGAGACAAAATTCTTCTCATATCTATTTCCAATATGCGTTATCTACCCCAGAATCGATTTCATGTGGCTCCTCTCTGTGGTTGTGGGATAAAATCTAAAATTCCATTAAGCTCCAAAACTTAGCCTCTCTACAGGAGAAAAGGTGCATGAGGTTATGTCGGTGGGCTCAATTTCTACTTCCTTTCTGAATCCCTATGTGCTCCTTAGGCTACAATACGGTAAACACACGTCATATCCCATAAATTTTCCAAATCTCATAGATGATTCACATATCACTCTATTTACAGGCAAAAACATTCCACCTACAATAGGGAGTTACCACCTGATCAGGGTCCCAATTAGATCCCTATTAGTTTGGATTGGTAGTACTCACTAGAATATAGGCCCAATTTCCTATACTATTCTAACCTAAAAACATATACATAAAAACTAATCAAAAAATTAAAATATATTACCTGACATTGATCTAAACTTATTATCCTAAATATTTACAAGTAAATATTACTTAATCTAATCAATTTTTTGGTGTTTGATATACTTTCTATAATCAGCAGCAAGGATGGAAAGATTAACCAAATATACACCTATAAGATTTATGTATTTGTTTGGGATAATAGTTATTCTAACTTATATGTGGGCTCACTTAGCCACTTGAAAAGTGTGGGCTCTTACAAGAGCTTAAAAAATCATATTTTTATGTTTTTTTAGGTTAATTTGGATCTAATATAATCTAATTTGCAGAAATTAAAATATCTCGAAAATGAGAGAAAGTCTCGAAACTAACAGGGTAAATATAAGATCCAATAGATTAATATATTATAGGTTTAGAAATATTCTAGAAATATTTAAATGATTCATTAAATCATCTACAAATATCGTTTTAAAGAAAATACACAAGCCAATCAAATTTTCAGTTTCAAGGAGCAATTCAATAAATATGAACTTGTGTAGATGGAAAATAAAAATGTATACAAGAAATTAAGTTACACGCACTCCATAGCACTGAGAAATTTTGTCAAATGAATCCCGGTTCTCCTAAAAAATAACCTCAACCTATGTTAAAAACACATCAATCTTTATTGGTATACAATAATGTCAACCCGTATTCATTCTACAAAACTCTTGTTTATAATCGTATTGTTCATTTCAAAAATGGAATTTTTTTTCATGATAGCTTCATTGACATTTGTTTTCTGATTTTTTGGGAACTGAAGAATCCCCTTTTCTATTTGAAATTCCAATCCATGAATATTGAGACTCCAACTTGCAATTAGCCTCCAAAATCTCTACAAAAAATATTCACAAAATTGTCATTAAAAATATATTAAACTCAAACAAACCCAAATCTAAAATATTCAAAACGAATCACTCTAAGAAAAACTTTATTCCTTTAAATTAGCAACAAACTCCAAAATCTAAGACAAAGTGATTTTTATTGTTGTAACTATAATAAATAAACAACATGTTGACGATATAAAAGAAGAAAAATATTTTGGCATTAAGATTTATTTCCAAAAATTAATTCGGAAATCTTGGTTTGATCAAATTTCATAGCCATTTTTCTATTGAACTTTTGGGATGTTTGGCTTGCAAATTTTTTGAAATAAATGTTTCCATATTGTTCTCCTCGGTATCCTATTTCAAATAAGGTATCATGGGCCTAATTTCGTGCCCTTTAGCCCGAGATATGGCCTCTAAAAATCAGTGACTTAGTAATCGTTGATCAATTCATGGGTGAATTCTCTCCATTGAGTGAAATTTCAAAATAATTATACCACATTCACAAGGTAGAAAAAACTTAAAGTGTTTATATAATTTGTTGGAATTATGACTAATTTGTTGTCCTTGATGGAAACTTACTTGTCAAATATGTCCTTGATGTCAACTTGATGATTATAGAATTGTTGCAGATGTCATGAATAATGGTACATTTATTATCGTATAGGAATTACAGAAGATATGGAAAATAAATGGCAGTTCAGTTACATATGGATGAAAAATATGAAGTTTCAAAAGTATTCGCAACCCCTCTGAAGAATAGTCGCATACATACGCAGGTTCTGTGAAAAAAAGTTGCGTACATAATCTGAACCATGGAAAACTTGATACCTGGGGCCATTACCATGGTAATTTCCCATAGTAGTTATGACGACAATGTCTATTTGATCCCATCAACGTATACCAACAAAATTAGCAAAGGATTTTCCTGCGGTATTGGCAAAGACAAAAGCTATATAAGGAGATGGAGATCAAGGACTTAGGTGTGCAATGTAATGAATCATTCGTGTGTGATCTTATTTGCAATAGGTGTGCTCTAGGGAGCAAGAAAAAGGTTCAAGATCTGAATGATCTGAAGTTGTGTTGAATATATGCTTGATTGATTTACTTGTTTGAATGACTAATAAATGCAAGATTTGTGATTATAGTAGAATTATGATCATGAATATATATCTACTGAGATTTGTATCCTTTGATAGTATGTGTAGAATTATAGGTTTGACAGGTGATTCACAACGAAGTTATATTTCAGTAATTTAAAGATCTGTACACAATTTTGGTTCTATATAGACACATACATATGTGGATATGCCTCACAATCGTCACATATATATTCTGAAATAATTTGTTTTCGATTACTTCCTGGTTTGGGTTTTGGTATTCAGTATGTTGAAAGGTATGCCCAGGTTTTATGCATGATAAGCGCATATATATGCAGATATGGTTAAAGATAATACAGTGTACATTCTAAGTTGAATTTGATCAGGGTTTGAATTGTTTCTTGATGATAATAGTTGATGATGTATGTTCTATTTGTTGTTGTCTATCAATGACGTCTTGACCAGGATGGTATGTGTTTGGCATTGTTGATTGGCTTGATTTGGTTGTGCCCTGGTATATTGATTAGTGATGATATTTCATTGAGTGAGTCAGTATTGATATATCTATGATTAGTTTATATTGTGACTCAGTGTTTTAGTGATTTAGTGATTTATATAGTGACTCAGTTTGACAATGTTTCAATGTTCAATGAGTTGATATTTGTAAGTAGTTGTTATGAATAGGAAGCACGTATATACGTGGGTATTCTTTAGAATAGTCGCATATATATTCTGAAGTTAATTTTGATCAGGGTTTGTAGAGTATGTACTTTGTTTTTGTGATGACTAACAATGTGATTTATCAGTGAATGGTTGAGTATTAGCTTAAATGGTTGATTGGTCTTGATTTGATCATTTATTGGTTGATTGGTAACTTGGGATTGGTTTAGTATTTATTGATTCAGTTACTTCAGTGATTCAACTTGTTGATGATTGCTGGTGATTCGGTGATTATATTCAAATTCTGTGATTCAATTTGGTATTATCGTTGGTTTGAGTCCAGTGTGAAAAATTGATGAAAGGTGCCCTACATATTTTTATGATTGATTAACATGTGGATCTAGTATGAAATATTGTGAAATGTAACACCCCTGGTGAAAATTCCATGTAAAAAATATATAAGGCCACGGTGATGCGACATGTATTCCAAGATGAATGGTGGGGAAAACATCGAAAACAATGGCTAAGGAAATGGCTAAAGCTTTGGAAAGGCATGAGGCATTAATTGGCATTTATTTATGAAAATAATGGAAATTACGAGAAAAGGTAGGTGAAAGGTCCCAGGTTGCATGTGAGGAGGAAAATGAAGAATATAATGGAAAATGAAGAAAATAGAGGCCTCATCCATAAAAATGCTTCTGACGATTAGTGGGCAAGACTTGATCAATTCAATTTTGGAGCTCCCTCATTATTCTCTCTCTCTCTATCTTTCTCATACTTGGATACTTAGAGTTTTCTTCGAGCACCCTTGGTGGGTGTGGCATACTTGGATTATTGGAGAAACAAGGCAAAGGAAGAGTAGGAAAGCGTAAGAAGGCATCGGGATCAGCAACTACAACATTTTTTTCTTGCAGGTACCGAGTTGCATGTATGATTTCTTCATTATTTTTGGAATGCATGGTGCATGCATGTGGATTCTTGGTCATGATCTGTCACTGGCATGGAGGATTACCTAGATTGATAGTGTGTTGCCTAGCCTTGTCATTTCATGGATACCCATGGAGATTGTGGGTTTATTTCCTTAATTGTTTTGGTTTGTTCTCATGTTTCCTCAGCTTGGGTTGAGTTATTAGTTCTTGGAAACCTTGGTTGGACAAATGATATGGAAGCCCTGTAACAGCTTAGTTTGAGTCACTAGTCCTAGAAGCCTTGGTTGGAAAAATGCTCTCGAAACCTTGTAACAACTTGGGATGAGTTACTAGTCCTCGAAACCTTGGTTGGACAAATGCTTTGGAAGCCCGAAAGTAGTTGTGGGTTTAGTTACTAGTCCTGGAAGCCTTGGTTGGAAAAATTATCTAGAGTCTGGTGGCAGCCGTGGATTGAGCTACTAGTCTTGGGAACCGGGTTGTAAAAAACACTAGAGCCCTAGAAGGCTGGGATAGAGGCCAATCTCATGATGGTTTTGTGATGTTTGACCGTGAGGTGGAATCATTGTTTGATGGGTTGAGGTGGATGGCCTATGGAAGCCCTAGATGAGTTTTGATTGATTTTTTCTATGAGATATCACATTCATGCTTGGAATATGGCATGCGGGTGAATGGATGAAGAGAGATTTGGCTCAGCCATTCTACGGTCGGGTGGAACGTGGAAGTCCCATCTCGGGTTTGGATTTTTCATCATTAATAAAAGATGATATCTCCTAGTATTTCTATGAGTATTATGATGGATTATATGTGGTGTATATGGTTGTTATGTTAGTTATATGTATATTTTATGAAAGCATTTATGTATGGCTCTCAACATGTTTTTACTTGTATATGAATGAATAATGTGTCTATGCCCTAATAGATGAATATGCAATGAATGACATCAGGAATCAATGGTTCATACATATCCTTATATAAGTGTGATATCCCTACACTTAATTCTATTGTTTACGCATGTAGGTTACATGTTCATGTTATGTTTGATGAAATGCATGCCATGGCTAATAGGGGTCTAGCTAAGGTCTTCATCATCTCATTGCTTTTGCATCGTTGTTTCCTTGTAATTTTCATGATTCTAAGAAATCATTCCATTCTAGGTAGCGGCCTAGGCTTTGGGCCTGAAAGTGGCTTAAATCTTGAGGTCGCTGGCATAGAACTGGCAAGTTTGGTCCACATTCACTAGCAGGCAGGCCTATGAGAGTGACTTTTCGTTTTTTTTTCAATCCCTTGCCCATAGCATGAGAGTGATTATGGTCTAAAAGGTCTAGAACAACAGTAGGACCCAGGGACAGGCTGTCTAAGTGGCCGACTTCTCTTCTGAGAGTTTTGTTGATGATGTTGGATGACTTTGTATGATTTTTAGTGAAATCCATTTCCTTAAGGTTACCTAGGAGGTCAAATCATATCATAGTGGCCTCTCGTTGCATGTTTACCCCAGTTAGCTGGTTACTTGGGTAGATGTGGGAGGAGGGTGTTACAGAGTGGTATCAGAGCATGGTTCACCCCTCAGACTGGATGGGCGGTGTGTGTTGGTCATGCATGCATGGAAGTTGCATGTGTATCTCTTACACTTTCATTTCATGTGCTTATTGCATTTTCTTGACGATTGATTATGGTTGTAGTAAGGTTGTCATGAGGAACTTGATGTTGATTTTGTTGAATGTATATGTCATGAGTATGTGACTGGTTGCATATGGTTATATGTCACTTTCATGATTTATTTTATGTCACCTACTTACATCCTTGTATGTTAGGTTACATTCTTGAATATTTTGATTACATGCATCAGTCTTATAGGTTGATTACAAGAATTGATCGCTTATGCTCAACTACATGCGTTTATGCGTATGTGCAGTTGACTAGGCATTATTTATGCATATTTTTGGTTGCATGTGCCAATGTGTACAATGGAGTAATGTTTTTTGTCATGCATGAGGTCATGGTTTCTGAAGCTGATATATTCATGCATTGATGACTGGACTCTAGCTAAAATGATGTGTATATGGTTTGGTACTCAAGTGTTATATGTCTATATGCGGTTGTTATGCATGCATGGTCTTGGTTATAGTTATGCATGAGATGTAGGTCAAACATGCCTTATAAAGTCATTGTATGCAAACTAGGTCATCATAATGTTATGGTATGTTATGATGCTAATGTGTTCAATGAGGTAAAGCAAGAGATGCATACCATCAAAGTGAAGTTGTAGCATTAGACTTTGGGATAAGATTAGATTGCCATATAGGTATTGTATGTTGGGCATGCAGGTATGTAAGTTAAGGATTATTATATGCATTAGGTTTATGTACATATCTTTTGATGTTATTATTACATTCATAATAGATGGTAGTTGATTAGTGTAGTCATATGCACGTGTCAGATAGTCATGAATGGTAGTAACCTATGGTTGTATGCATTGCTATTTTTGTTTTAGGCTAGATAACTTTATGATTATGTTATATGTTGTTGATGAAGTATCTTATAGGTTAACTTCTTGTTTATATACGACAGTTAGCTTGATGATTAGGTTTTATGTTGTTTATGAGCATGATATATAGCTTATTGTTGTTTTATGCTATTAACTTGATGATTAGGGTTATTTCATTGAGATATTGATGTTATAAATTGGATTGGTCATATGCATGATGGTTATGTTCATTTCATTGAAGATCTTGATGTTATATATATTGTGTTAACCTGGTTTGACCTATGCAAATGGTTATGGTTGCGATATTCAAATATGAGCTGACATATTTGTGATATGGTGTCGTACTAATATAGAATGATCATACATATGTGATTGTTATGCATGAACAACAAATTATTATGAGCTTATGATGTGAACATGTTAGTTAGTTACTGTTATGGATATCACGATTTATGTTTGAGTTGATATGTTGTGAATTTGTATCATGCTAACCTGGATTGAGTGTGCAGACAAGATCACCTCCCTTGAGATACATTAAGGTATGAGTTGCTTATGTCGTATATTTGGTACTTGATTGTTTGATTATGTTGTCTAGTTGATTTATTTAACATGGTATGGTTGTAAGTTGGTTGAATGTATGATGAATTGCATAATATGAGTATGTGTTCAAATAATTTTGTTTTAAGATGATTATACTAACATACATGTGTTGTGACAGTTGAAATGTACTTGAATGTAGTTGATAGTTAGTTGTAGCATTATGTCTAATGACAATGAGTTGACTATGGATTATGACATGATTGTTTATAAAAGTTGATTTCAAATTGATAGATATGATTGTCTTTATATTTGGAACATGTGGTTGAAATGTGTGAGGAGTTGCAAGAAACATGCTTGGTATTAGCGTGACGAGGTAATAATTGATGTGTTTATATAACTAATAGTTGGGTGACATGACAGTATATAGTAAGACTCAGTTGCAGTAGGGTAAAGGTAAAAGAAAGGAATCAAGTAAGAATTCCTTTGGCTATGTTTGGAAACCCTAATTCCAATCGAATGACTTCTTTGCATACAGGAAGTCTTCTTAACCTTGACTTTGTCTGACATTATGGGGATATATGTTATATTCAAGAACTTGTACTTGGCAGGTATATTAGCTAGTCATTAGTTACAGGTGGATCTGACAAAGGATTAGAGTCCCTTGAGAGATAGTGTGGATGTGTTCAGTTGCAAGCAATGTGCTTGGCACAAAATGATACGGTAACCAATGTATTATTATGTTTAATTATGCACTGACAGTTATTTTTGATGGTAGTATATTGCAGGGAGTTGCATGGCAAGAGAGGTTTCCATGAAATCTTGAAGAAGGATATAGTTGAGCTTTCCTTGGAAACCATGGGATTGAGTCATGGTGTTTGTTGTTAGTCTTGTATTTTTGGTCTTTTGCGATTGTTGTGCTTGATTTGTGATTTTGATTATGTCTGGTGCATATTTATGCCACTTCGTTCGCGGAGTCATGTTGTTCTTGGTTTTCATGGTTTTCTTCTTGTTGTTCCCATTCTTTCCTTATATGTTTGAGTCTGTGGAATTGGTTAGGAAAGAGGAAAATTTGATGGAGCTTGGGAATGTTTGTGTGGTACCCAACAAGTAATGTAAGACACAGATGAAGCGCGGTGTATGAGTAAGCACAGCGGAAAGTAATACTATGACAATCGGTTGGACTAGTTGAGTCCATCGTGGTAAATGGACGATGACATAATAGTCATGGGAAAGGTAATCAAGAAAAGGTAAAGTAAATGGATCTAAGGTGTTGGATGCCTTGGCTATGTTGGGATTGTTGTTCTCAATATTGAACATGTATTGCATGAATAAAGGAAGTTCTCTTAACCTTGACCTTATAATATATGGAAATTTTGTTGTGATCATGATTATGTTATATATGTATACATGTAGGCGTGTATGTATGTCATGTCTGACAAGGTCATCAGGAATCATTCTTGTGGAGGAATGATTGTTTACGCAAGAAAATGATGTGAAGAGGTTCCTGGCTATGAGGAATCAAGTGGGAAGAGTAGTCATGACAAACATATGAGGTCAATATCACATGAATATGAATTTATATTGTATGCTTGCATTATTCCTATGCTTATGTTATGGACAGGTTATACCAAGGGATACATCAACAAAGTGAAAGCAGTGTGGTCTTCGGCATGTTGGGACAAGCATGGATAATACACTGGAAGCAAGGTTTCTTGGTAAAGAGTTAGTGTGGTTTTGGATGTGTGGTATGACTATTATGCATATGTCGTATATGTTGTACTTGTAGCACCTATGATGTTGTGTGCATGCCGTGTGGTGTATATTTAGTGTGTGCACATGTTGATTATGTAATGTTATGTATATAGTGTATTACAAATAGTGTTGTATGAATGCTGGGTATTCAGTGCTAGGAATACATGGTGTTATGTACATGTTGGATATGCGGTATTGTGTACATATTGTACAGTGTGCATGATGGATATGCAATGTTGTGTGCATATGGTGTTGTGCACATGTTGGATATGCAGTGTTGTGTAAAGACGATGCTATGTACATGTTGAAAATCGAGTGTTATGTACAAGTGGTGTTGCATGAATGTTGTACATGTGGTGCTATCTACATATGTTGTGGTGTTCATGATTATACAAGTGGTATTGTGTGCATGTGGCATTGTGTACATGTTGTACAAGTGGCGTTGTGTGCAGGTAGTGTTGTGTACATGTCTTGCAGTCGTGTTGTGTACATGTGGTGTCGCATACATGTTGTGTGTGTGGTCCTGTGTAAATGTGGTATTGTGCACACGTTGTACATGTGGTGTGGTGTACATGAGGCGTTGTGTACACATTGTGCGGGTGGTGCTTTGTACATGTGGTACTGGTGTACATGGGGGATTGAGTGCATGTCGTACATGATGTGTTGTGGGCATGGGGTACTATGTATGTGCATTTTGTAGTCATGGTATCATGACATATGCATTCATTGTGCTTCACTCTAGAAACGTATTTGTGTTATTGTTGGGTTGTGTTATATTCTTTCCACTACTAGCCCACGTAGTTAATTGGGGGTTAGAGGAGGGGAGGTCATAGGGGGTTTGAGGGGTACCCGTAACCCCACTTTATGGGGTTCGGGGCAGTGTGGAGTACAAAAAATGGTATTTTTTCGGTGATTATTTCAGCATCTTTTCATTAAAACTTACAAACCTATTGCATCATGAACTAGGTAGATAACAAGGAATTGTGACAAAATCTGTAAGATTAATATGCAAGACGAAAACACTGACAATTGTCATTTTCTTATGCAGGAAGAAGGAGAAACGAAAGTTTGCCATTCCAAAGGAAAGGACGAGGCCAGGTTAACCGTTGTCCCTTTGACAGGGAATCGCATGCAAACAAGGCAAACCAAATCAAAGCGTATCAACCAAGGAAAGGAAATGGAGTTATCGGCTCGGCGCAAGAAAGTAAAGAGATAACTAAGAGCCAAGATTTTGGCGAATCCCTCAGGATCCTTTGATCTTGAGGGATCGCTAATTTAACTATTTTTGTACCTAGACATCTCTGCCTTCGCCAATATAAAAAGGGGCAGCACTGTTAGCCCAAGGGAGTCTGTTATGTTTTTATGTCATTTCTTTTAAAGTTGAAACTTTGATCATCGACTCTCATTGAGAAGTGATCTACTGTAATTCTGTTTTATGCATTAATAAAAATTTGGCTACTATTTTATCTTTGATCCTGGAATAACTTCAAGCGGTGTACCCCTAGAGGCTAAGGGCCTGACCCTAGAGGAACACTTGCTCCTGTACTATTACTTTTGGTTTATGTGTGGTTTGCTCATCAGCTTTATTCGGTAATATGATATGTTCTGTTATTTTACTCCACGGCTCTGTTACATTTGATTTGTTAAGTGATATCATTTCTTGAGACAGAGATATCATAACTCTGCAATGCATCACTATTTCTTTAAGTACTGCTATAACCGGCTTTTACAGGATACCGTTGCTGTTCAATTCTAGAATGTCTGTGTTGTAACACTTGACCATTGGTATTACTGAATTCATCTTAGAAATTATATTTCCTTGTGATTGATTGAATCTATGAACGTTGTTGTCCCATTCTAAAAGACAGTCGTATTATTTGTAACTAAGATTGACAATTAGATTACCAAGATCATATTACTATTGAGGTGTTTCGTGTGTTAAGTTACTGTACATTTATATTTGACTTTCTAGTATTGTTCCATATTCCATCATTAGTCAATGTTGTTCTATTTCTATGTGTTGTTCGATTTGTCCTTAAAGATAGAGGATTGCCATTTGATTTTTGTAGGACACGATTGTTGCATTTGACCTTGTAGACCAAGGTGTCATTGCCTATTAAACTTAATTGTCGTTACAGTTTTCGAGTTGTTGTTCCATTTCTTATTTGCTATTCCATTTCCTGTCATTTGCGTTATTGTTGCTTTGGTGTGAAGAACGGTTTGAGACTGTAGTGGGCAGTGACATTTATTGTCTGGCTCCCAGATCGAGGACTTGTTCCCTGATTTCCTTTGGTCCCATCAGTTTACAAAGGGATGAGTTACTGCGACTGAACCCTTGACTGATAAATTCCTTAGTTTTATGAATGTGTGATTTAGCCTTGAAAAGTAGTTTACTATAAGTATATTTTCTTTCAAGCATCCATTTACTCTTGTATTTTCTTGAGCACTATACTACTAGCATTACTCTAGCAAATGTGAGCCTCAGACTGAGACACTCTTTGAAATAACAAAACGTTCATGGATTGACAAATTAATGTGAGGTAATTAGAGGTGAAAGAGACCCTTCTTATGACTCAACATTTTGGCGTCGTTGCCGAGGAAAGAGTGTAGCCATTTGTCTCTTTTCAGAGTAGTGTAAGATCCTGCTAGGGAAGAATTGGGTTTTAAAAATGGAAGGTAAGAACCTACGTGTGGAGCATGTAACAGCCCTGCTCCTCTGCCCGCTTTCCTGCAGATTTTTCATTGTTGTGTTGAGATTGCAACAAGATGATGGAGCCTAGTGAAAAGAGTTGCCTTCACTAAGTGGGCCCGCAGGCTATTTTTGGCGCAAGTCTATTTTTAGACTATGTCTATTTTTAGACATATGGATCATGTCTATGGATTGCAGGTTGTTGTTTATGGATGATTGATCAAGTTGGAAAAAATAGATGGACTTCTATTTTTAGATCACAGCGGAGTGACTGCTCAGTCTAAAAATAGAAAAGTCAAATATTATTATCTCACAATAATATTTGGACTATAAACTTAATCTTATTCTCTTGAAGCACTTCAGTTTGAGCTACAGAGGTGGCACATGTAGCCGTCAGAAGGAAATACGCTTTTCTTATGAGTCAGTTGAGTTGTTGCATGCATGACTTCAGTTAGAACTCAATCAGTTGAGTTTGGTGGAGTTGATTGTGGAGCTAATGGAGTTGTGTTTAGTTTAGCTTTGTTAAACTGGTTGTATTTAGTCTAACTGGAAAATAGACTAGAGATGAGTTGGGTGAATTAGTTATTAATTAATTCACAAGTTATTAACTCATAATACAACTAATGAATACATCAGTTAACTCAGTTGCATGTCAGTGCATGTTCAGTTCAACAGGGACAGGTGGTAGAGAATCAGATTGCTATCAGTTATGACTATAGTTGTGCACCAGATATTGCACAATCAAGGGATTGAGTATGCCAATGAGTTTGCCCACGTATTTTCCCACATTTTATCTTATGCTCACGTCCACAAAGCGTGAGTGACTATTTTGCAGGTGGAAAACGAGTTTGGTGAGCTATTCTCATCAGTTCTTGAGCAGGTATTGAGCAGTTGAGGCAGGCAAGCAGTGGAAGAGATTTGGAGATCAGATTTGAGCTGTATTGTGTGTAACAGAGGTGGAGATACTTGTGAGAAGTATTATGCTATGTAATGTTACATGACT